>CAUYUJ010014769.1:92500-140000 GCA_963575745.1 Prorocentrum cordatum | reverse complement strand
CTCCTCCAGGCTGGTGGAGGTGCACGGCCTGATCGCGGCCCTCGACCTGGACCTCGGCGTGGTAGCGCCAGGGTCCTCAGGCGATGGGCTGAGGCGCCCGCTGCGGCTCATCATGTTGGTGCTCGCCGCTGGCATCACGGGCGCTCGTATCGTGGGCAGTGCGCGCGCCAGGCACAACTTGGCGGCGCACAACGTCGACATCTTCGCCGAGGTCATCGAGGGCGCTTCGCAGCGAGAGCTCAACCAGCTTCAGCGGGAGGGGCGCTGGGTCTCGGCGTTCGCGGCTGTCGGAACTGTTGGTGGTGCTGGAGGTGCTCTTCTTGAAGGTGCACCCGTATTCATCCCTGGTGCGGGGCACTGGGAGCCCTTGTGCGATCAGACGTTGCCCCCTGCTGGCTTGCGCTGCACCCGCGGCGCGGTGGCCGTCAGCTCGTGGGAGCGAGTCACGCTCGCGGTCGAGGTGCTGGCCGCTGAGCACCCTTCCGAGGAGGTGGCCCGGGATGACACCGACGGCGGCTACGTGGAGAAAGACGTGGAGCTTGTCGGCGTCTCCGGCGCTGCACTACGTGAGAAGTGCCTGGAGAGGGCCTCCTTCTCACGTCTGCCATGAGTTTTGGCCCCTTCGGTCCATGCTGCTGACCTCCGTGGGGTTCGTTGCCATCTTGTGTTCGACTCCGAAGCTGTCTTCGTGGAGGTCGGGTACTGGTTGCCACTCGCGGGTATAATTGTCATTGCCGGAGCGTGCCGTTCTTCATTGACAGTCCTTGTTGCGTCGCAACGGAGCTCCATGGTGCAACCGGGATTGCATTGTGCGTGGTCGCCGAGCCGATTTTGCAGTGTACGTACGTATTCTTGAGACGTGTGTTGCGTTTCGCTGAGAATGGCAGCTGGAATGTGCCGTGCTCTCCCTCGGTGGCCTCGTTCGTTGCTGGGGCGCCTCGCTCCGCTACGTGCGCATCAGCGTGTTCGCGCAGTTCGTGCTGTTCGTCACGCTGCTTCTTGGATGCCTTGTCGTTGCTGCCGAAATGTGAGAGAAGGAGGAGGATGAGGATGGGTAGGAGGAGGGAGAGGTGGAACACGAGGAAGCGGAGGAGGAGGAGGCCTGAGTGGTTGCTTAACAAACCAGTGGTTCTCGGGGATGCTCATATTCAGAGTCTCCCATTCTTTCCCTCTCATTCAGATCCATGCATTTCATATCCAGATTCGCACACGCGTGCCATTTTTCAGTATGTCAGTATGTATGATCATTCACACTTGCAGTATGGCCACTGCAACATTGCAGGCGTTGTGCTTGGGCACCCCACGGGGGGGTGCAACCAGGGGATGTCACACTTGCCCACAAGCGCCCAGATTGTGGGGATGCTTCCGGCTGTTTGTTAGCTTCTGCCTCACAGACCCTTGTCACTGGAAAACCCCTTGATCACTGCGACATGACAGGCATGGCATCTATCAGGCTACATGGTCTCAACAATGAATCCTGAGTGGATTTTGAAACTTTCGGCGGGAAAGAAGAGCCAGGATACGCGAGAAAACCTCGTGTGAAAATCGCAGCGGACATGTCATTTGCCCGTGCTTCCCAGCGATCGTGCGTATCATCGGCTAGTGTTGCCAGCCTTCCCATGTGATTTCAAAGCGTGCACAGTGTATATAAAAAAACAACCTCACTCTCCACCTCCTCGGCCTGGTCTTTCTCCTCGTTCAGCAGTTGCTGATGTTCGTTGCACTTTACGGAGAAGAAGGCGCCTAACCTTGGCTCAGGCATGGGTACGCAAACCTTAGTTGTGTCACAATCTCTGGAAAGCACAGCTCTTGCAGGACTACGTCTTCTCGGCGGCAGAGTTGTGTGCGCGGGGGCCCCCCCTCGCACTTGTGACCTTGATTGCGCGCCTGCCACCGGGCCGGGCGAGGTCGCCGGCAGCTGCGTTGCGAGACTTTCGCGCTGCCCGCTGTTGATACCAGGCGCGCATGGCAGGCAGCTCGACCTGAAAACCTTGCAGTCGATCCTTCCCTCAGTAGTCCGCCCACAATATATTGCCATCCATGTCGGCCTGAAGAGGTGTGAATTCGAAGTGGATTTCGGGTGGATTCCGACATGGATTTCGGCGTGGACTTCGAAATGGATTTCGAAGTGGATGTCGAAAGTGGTTGACGTGGATTTCGGGTTCGGCTTCGAGATTCGAAGTGGAGATCTGGGGCCGATTTTTTGGCACCCCTCACACACTTGACCGCCCCCGCAAGTCCATTCGAAATCCACATCGAAATCCACGTCGAAATCCATATCGAGTTTCACACCGAGAATCCGGCGCCGGTTGCCCCTTGCTCCGCCCTCGCCCTCGGTGCCGGGCGCCCCAAGGAAACCCAGCCTGGCTGGGCGCAACAGACATGGGCGGCGGCTCTCTGCGGAGGCCGTGCAAGGCCGGCGTGATCTGGCGGCCGTCCCAGGTGAAGAAAAGGCCGTCGCGCCATGCCTTTTCGGCGCATCAGCCCGCGCGGCGGTGCATGCCTCTGAATGCCGCGCGGACGTCTGGGGTTGCGAGACTTCCGTCCGTGGTCGAAGCTGTCCTCCAGGCGCGGGGGCACCGCTCGCAAGTGGCCGAATTCCACCGCGTGTTGCGTCCTGGCGCTTCCGCACGCGCGGGGGCGAACGCCTCAGAGTGCCAGGCAGGCGTCTGGATGCATGGGGTATCCCACGCTTGTCACGATGTCGCAGCAGGTGCGGGGACACCGCTCGAAGGCGAGTCGGGCTTCCCGGTGGTTGCGGGTAATCCAGCCGGCGCAAGGAACAGCCATGCCCTTCGCCGCGCGTGGATCGTTTCCATCGCCAGTGGTGCGTCTGCACGCGAGTGGGGTCATTCGTAAAATATGCCGCCCGTGGCGGATACGCACAATATTGGGGTGGCGCGCCCGCGCGTGTCCTCGTTTTCATGGCGCCCACATTCAGACAGATGAGATTTTCATTTTCCATGACACAAGAAATATCTTCGCAGTGCTTGCTGAGACCTGGCAATCTGGCATTTCGGCGCCTTGGTGTGGGGGGGGGAGGCGCCAGCGGGTATCGCGTTCGCCCGTTCGCGCCCACATCGCGGGGGTGCCTTGAGCGGTTTGCCTGTTTTTGCCGCGCCCCTCCGGAAAGAAAAACCCAAGAAATTCTCCTCTGAAGGCCCCATGGTCACCGCGACATCGGAGGCGTGGCAATTATTTGGGCATCCTTGGAAGGGGGCGCAACGGACTATTACAGTCGCCCGTTCGCGCGCACATCGTGGGGATGTGCTCACGCGGTGTGCCAGTTTTTTGCTCCCCCCCCCTCTGCACCCCCCCTTCGCTCCCCCCCGTTCGTGTGGCTTGAGAGCCGTATGACCACCACGGCACAGCAAACGTTTTTTTTTTTGCCGCCCAGGCTCGCCTCCACTGGAGGGCCCCGTGGTCGCCGCGGCACGGCAGGCGCGGCACCCGGGCGCCCCGAAGACGGGGAGCGGCCAGAGAGGGGTGGACGCTCGCCTGTGCGCGCCCGCATCGCGGGGATGACTCCAGCGGGCTGCTTGTTGTCAAGGGGCCCAAGGGCACACAAAGAAAGATACACACAAATCCCAGGATCCCCCATAGCTGTCCCCATGTTCTGGATATTCGTCTTCCCCCCCCCCATAATTTGCCATATTTTCTGGGGAGTCGGCGATTACTTGTGTCTGTGTGTGTTTTCCCCCTCTTGAAGTTTCCCCCAAACATTTTTTTTTTTGAAAAAGAAAAAGAGAGAGAAAGAGAGAGAGAGAGAGAAAGAGAAAGAGAGAGAGAGAGAGAGACCCATGATCACCGCGACGTTGCACGCGTGGTACTTGGGCACCCCGGTGGCCAGGGATGGGGCGCCAGCGAGGGCGACGTTCGCCCGTTCTCGCTCAGACACTGCTGGAGGCCGCCCAGGCCCATCTCCATGGAAAGCTCCATGGCCGCCCCGATCTTGCAGACGTGGCACAAGGGACGGTGCACTCGCCGGTTCGCAGACAGATCGGGAAACCTCCCTGGCGAAACGTCGGTCTGGACACCCCCGACTCTTCAGGGTCCCGATGTCGTGCCGGTGTCGCGGGCATACCATTTGGGCCCTCTTGGGGGGCGCCGCAAGGGAACGCTCAGTCGCCGCAGGCGAAGATGTTTCACTCGGACACTCACACGCGGGAGCGCCAGAAGCTGCAGTGCACATGTGAGGATGTCCGCGTCCATTACTGTTCACGCAAAGGTACTGGGGGTAGGAAGCGGAGGAAGAGGAGGAGGAGGAGAAGGAGGAGGAGGAGGAGGAGGAGGAGGAGAAGGAGGGTGAGGAGGAGGAGGAGGAGGAGGAAGAGGACCAGCGTAAACCACAGTTGCGTTCACGATACTGCAACACCCTGTCTCGTCCCAAGGCACTCCTCCTTTGCCTCTGCATGTCCTCTCTTTCACTGCAAGGAATGTTCACCTGTGAAAAACCAACACAGTTGGGCGTACAACTTTGGCGAGGGCCCAACTTTGAACATAAACTAGCTGCCTTGCATTTTTAGCGCATAGCTAGGAACGCGAACCAACCATGACCATACTGTTCAACGAACTGTCCAGTGACATCCACGCTTTTCAAGAAGTTCACCCTTGTGGTCATGTGCGTCGAGGAAACCTCAAGCGTCAGCTCCATTGTGAAAACGAGCCGTCATGGAGCCGTGCAGAGCTACTTGCGTTGACGTTGAGGGCTCTTGGCCTCACCGAAGTTTCGGGCGAGAGCTCCGTTTTTGAAAGAGAGCAGTCATCCAGGCTGCTAAGCGCTGCGTTACAAAAAAAAGCGAATGCGCGCGGCGCTGAGGCAAGAGCTCCATTTTGGAAAGGAACCGCTCTCCATCCGTGAATCGAGTGCAAACTTTTTGAAACAACGTGCGCGGCTTTGAAGCGAGAACGCCGTTCGCAAAACGACACACCCTTTGTCAGTGAATATGTTGCAATGGTTCGGGACGGATGCGCGCGGCGCTAAGGCGAATGCCAAATTTTGAAAACGGCCCCACTCCATCCGTGAAACGGCTGCAAACTTTTACGACGAATGCGCGCGGCGCTAAGGTGGAATATCCGTTTTGGAAAAGAGATATGCGCCCCATCCGTGACGCTTTTGCAAACTTTTACCACGAATGTGCGCGGCATTTAAAAGAGGGGCTTGTGTTCAATCCGAGATGTTGTTGCAAACCTTTCCAACGAATGTGCGCGACGCTAAGGCGAGAGCTACGTTTTGAAAACCATCTCCTTCATCCGTGAAGCCGGTGCGAGCTTTTATAGGACGAATGTGCGCGGCGCCCAGGCGAGAGCCACAGTTTGAATGGGAGAGGAGGACGAGGATGAGGAGGAGGAGGAGGAGGGGGAGGAGGACGAGGAGGAGGAGGATCCTCCTCCTTTTCCTCTTTCCCCTCCTCCTCCCCAGGCGACGGGTTTCCATCGACCAGGTGGTGGTGAGCTTCCCGCTTTGGGGCAGACCGAGTCCTCTTCTTTCTCCTTGTTCTTTCGTTTCACTTCTCCTCCTATTCCTCTTCCTCCTCCTCCTCCTCCATTCCGTTTCCTTATTGATCATGTCTCCCTGTCGGACCCCGAAGCCATTTTTTGGGGCGGGCCTGCCATTTCGCTTGAGACGTCCTCGTCACTCATGACCCTGAAGCTTTACAGTTGGCAACCGCTTCACAGATGGAGGGCGCGTGGTTTTCAAAATGTGGCTCTCGTCTTAGCGTCGCGCACAATCGTTGTAAACAGTTGGAAGAGCTTCACGGATTGAGGGCGGGCCGTTTTCAAAAAGTAGCGCTGCGCGTATTCGTTTTAATATTCAGCAAGAGCTTCGCGGATTGAGGGCAGTCCGTTTTCTAAATGTGGTTCTCGCTTTAGCGCCGCGCAAATTCGTTTTCAACATGTGCAAGAGCTTCACGGAATGAGGGCAGGTGAATTTCAACGTGTGGCTCTCGCCTTAGCGCCGCGCACTTTCGTTTTGTAATGTGCAATGGTTTCACGGATTCCCATGGTCAGCGTATCAGGAATTGTGTTTTGGAGGAGTTCAGGATTATGAGGTTGCAACAATTCCTTTGTTTCGGGGTGCTGAAGTCCCAGGAATGGCGTTCTGGCGCGATTCAGAACCACCAAGACGCAACTGTCAGGTTGATCCATGGCGTTGTCATCCCGGATCCCGAGGACCATTTTTTGGCATGCTTCAGGGTCTTCAAACGGATGTCGTCCAAAGAGGCAGTTCCTTCGGTGGAAACGAACCGTTGTAGGGGCATATGAAGAGGAAGCTTGGAGGGAGGGTTTATTCCAACATCGTTGATGACTTTTGGGTTTACATTGGTCCTCCTCCTCGCTCTCCTCGTTTATAGTTTTACGCCACCAGTCGGGAGCATGGGCGGGGACTGGTTCCCAGGTTCCTCATCCTCCTGCTCCTCCTCGTCCTCCTCCTTTCCCCCTCCTCCTCCTCCTCCTCCTCCTCCTCCTCCTCCTCCTCCTCCTCATCTTCCTCCTCCCGCTTCTCCTCCTCGTCCTCCTCCTCTCCTCTTTCTTCTCCGTCCCCTCTCCCTTTCTCCTCTTCCTCCTCCTCCTCCTCCTCCTCCTCCTCCTCCTCCTCCTCCTCCTCCTCCTCCTCCTCCTCTCTCCTCCTGGCCCCTCCTGTGACCCAAGGCGTTGGTTCCCCTCGGGGGGTCTCGGGCCTTCAGGAGTCCGTGACAATCGGGAGACGAGCTGTTGACAGCGCGCGCGTGATGCACGACTGGCAGGAGTTTTCTCTGCCCTCCTGCTCGGTCGCTTGGCAAGGCGGCGACCGCCGACGCCCGTCATCTTCGTGTAAGCCGTGCGAGCCCATTCCTAAAGGCCGCGGGAACCTTCTCCCGAGCCGTGAATGTGTCCCAGGCGCAATGACGCACCGAGGGTCCTCGCAGGTAGGGCCTCTCCCTCTGGCCTCACGGCTGGCCTCAAGCATGCGCGTGGGCAGGACACTGCGCTCTTCGGCGTTCTCCAACCCTCCCTCCTCTCCTCCCCCTCCCGCTTGCGCGCCCTGCGCTCCCGCGCGCGCGGGAGCGTGCGGAAGGGGAGGGGGACGGGAGTCTGCCTCTAAGGACGCCGGCGGGAACCACCCGCTGAACTACGACCGGGAGGAGCCGGGGAGGTGGCAGCGCTCGCCAGCAAATTGGCCCCGAGGGACCGTGTTCGACCGTTCGGCGCCCTCCCAGGTTTAGGTCGGGCCTGTCCCCTTTCAGGGGGATTTTGGGCGACAAAATTAAAAATAGTTGAAACTTATTCGAAACAAACCAAAAAACAGTCAAAATATCGTCCCCAGACTATTTTTACATTATTTTTTATCGAAGACGCCTACGGCGAATCACCGCCGCCCCCGGCCTTTTTGGAAGCGCCTATGTGGCCGAACGTTGAGGCCAGACTTGTCAAGCTATCGGGCCAGTTGTTCCCCGAATCGGTTTGGAAAGCCTTCGGGGAACACGTGGGCATCTTGAAGGTCATCTTGGCTGTCTGGAGGCCATTTTGACCCTTTCGGGCCTTCTTGGAGGACGTCTTGGATGGCTCTTGGGCCGTCTTGGAGGCCATCTTGAGCGTTTTGGAGGCCTCTTGGGCCGTCTTGGGGCCATCTTGGGGCCGTCTTGGGCGATCTTTGGGGGCACGTGGGCCGTCTCGGGCCGTCGGAAGGTCGGAAAAAAAACAAATTCCGCAATCCTTCAAACACTCATAGGAAATCAATGTTTTTGGCCTTTTCGGGCCTTCCTGGAGGCCCTCCTGGAGGCCTCTTGGGCCGTCTTGGGCCATCTGCAGGCCATCTTCGGCCGTCTTGGCGGGCTCCTGGCCCGTCTGACGCCGTCGGAAGCCGTTTGGGGGGCCTCTCTGGGCCGACTTGGGGCCCACTTCGAATGCTCCAGGGCCGTCTTGGAGCCCATCTTGGGCGTCTTAAATGCCTCCTGGGCCGTCTTGTGGGCCTCTTGGGGACGTCTTGGGGGCCTCTTGGGCCGTTCTGGGGCCATCTTGGAGGCCTCTTGAGCGATCTTTGGGCGATCTTTGGGGTGGGCCGTCTCGGGCCGTCGGAAGGCCGAAAAGAAGCAAATGTAAACATCCTTCAAAAACCTAAGGGAAATACATGTTTTTGGCCTTTTCTGGCCTTCCTGGAGGCCTTCTTGGAGGCCTCTTGGGCCGTCTTGGGCCAGCTTCGAGCCAACTTCGGCCATCTTGGTGGCGGGAGCCGTCTTGGGGGCCTCTCTGGGCCGACTTGGGGCCCTCTTGGGGCGCTTCGGGGGCCGTCTTAGAGGCCATCTTGGGCGTCTTGGAGGCCTCTTGGCCTGTCTTGGGGCCGTCTTGGGGCATCTTGGGCCGTCATGGGGCCATCTTGGAGGCCTCGTGGGCGATCTTGGGGCGATCGTGGGGGCCTCTTGGGCCGTCTTGAGCCGTCGGAAGGCCGAAAAGGCGAAAATGCCAATATCCTCCAAAAACCGAAGGGGAATCAAATTATTTCGACCTCTTCGGGCCCTCCTGGAGGAGCTCTTGGAGCGTCTGGGAGGCCTCTTGGGGGCCTCTTGGGCCGTCTTAGGCCGTCTTGAGGTTATCTTATTGGGCGCATCTTGGGCCGTCTTGGAGGCATATTGGGACCATCTTCGCCGTCTTCGAAGTCAACTTGGGCCATCTTGGGGCCGTCAGGGGCCGTCAGGGGCAGGAAAACCGTTTGCAACCAGGTCTTCTGGGTGGCCGGCGGGACGGGCCGAAGCCCCAGGGGGAGTTCTTTTGGAAAAAGAGCCAAAACCAAAACCGAAAGGATCTAGCACGCCAGGCACCCCTGCGATGAATCGACAGCGGGCGGCGGATATCCCTCCTGTAGAGGGACACGCACGAGACTTAATCCTAGGGTACCGGGACGGACAAGTAGCGAGGCCCCTGGGGTCCAGGATCCGTTCCCCGCAGGACCCGTCTGCTTCATGCCAGCGGGCGGGGAGGGCAGGAAGCGGGTGCCCATGATGAGAAGCAGGGCCCCCGCGAAGGAGTCAGCACGGGGGCCGGCGGCCCCTCAGCATCGACTAGCCAGAGTAAGTCGGGGGTCGGGGGAGGATGACGATGATGATGGTGATGATGATGATGATGTTGATGAGGATGATGCTGATGAGGATAATGATGCTGGTGATGATGATGATGATGATGATGATGATGATGATGATGATGGTGAGGATGATGATTATGATGCTCATGATGCTGATGAGGATGATGATGATGATGATAATGACGATGATAATGCTGATGATGATGCTGCCGATGATGATGATGCTGATGATGATGACGAGTATGGTGATGATGAGCTTGATGATGGTGATGATGATGCTGATGTTGATGGTGGTGGTAATGATGATGGTGATCTCGCAGAGCTCTTCGGTGAGATGAGCTAGAGGAATTCGGGCGCAAGGTGGAGATAGTCGGTCGACCCAACCAGAAGAGAGACGTGTGATTGCTTGGGGTCGGTGTTTGAACTATTGTGGGAGATTTGACGTTGTGAGAATTGAGAGGCGATTGTTATGTCTTAGTTTCAGGTCCGTAGCTGCAGTATTACTATCAAAGCACTTGGTCCGACCGACGTCGTGTCAACATTAAATGTCTCGAATCATCTGGTTCTGCGCCTCGGGCGAGCAGGCACAGAGCTTTCGATTGCACGAGACACAGCTCAGAAACATCAGGAGGTTTATCTGCGGCCTCGAGGCACCTGGCTTCGTTCTCCTACTCGAAACATGCCAGAACAACTCGCATATCACTGTGCAACTGCTCTGCTGCTTCGATCAGTTGTTCTGTAGACATGTGCAACCTAGGGCAGCTTCACAGCGCTCGCTGATGACAAATCGCAGACGTGACTCCAGGGACTGGCTGGGCAGTCTCGAGAGACCTGAGCTCTGTATGCTGAGCTATACTCGGACAGCAATTTCATGATACGACAGATGGCCTTTTGGAGAAACGTCGAGAGGATGCTGATGATTATGATGACTATAATGATGATTCGGACAAGGAGGACGTGTATGCTGATGAGGATGATGAGGATGAGGACGAGGATGAGGATGATGATGACGACGGTGATGATGATGATGCTGAGTAATGTGGTGGTGATGGTGGTTATGGTCATGATCATGATGGTGAACATGATGATCATGATTGTGATGATGGTGATTCGGCTAATGGTGATGCTGGAATGGTGAGCGTGATGATGGTGATGGTTATAGTGATGATGCTGATAATCATCAGGATGTTGATGATACGTTTGATGGTGGTAGTGTTCGTGATGGTGATGATGGTGATGATGGTTTAGATGACGGCGGTGATAATGATGATGGTGCTGGTGATGGCGGTAATGAGGACGATGATGTTGATGGTGATGATGACGATGATGTTGATGTTGATAAAGCTGATGTGGATTATGATGGTGATGTTGATGTTGATGATGCTGATGATGATGATGAGGATGATGATGATGCTTGTGGCCATGGTTGTTGTGATGGTGCTAGTGATGACGGGTTGTGGTTAGTATCGTTGTTCATAATAGCAGTGCCGTATTTGTTTGTAGTAGTATCAGCATTAGCGCTATTACATTGGTGATGACGGCGATAATGGTGGTGATCGTGATGAGGATGCCTATTGTCACGACTGCTGTGATAATACTGATGGTGATTGTGATGCCGACAGTGGTGGTGGTGATGATGACGACGGTGATGATGCTGATGTTGATGCTGATGCTGCTGATGATGATGATGATGATGATGATAACGATGATGATGATGCTGATGATGATGATGATGATGAGGATGAGGATGCTGATCTTGATGATGATGACGATGATGATGATGATGATGATGATGACGATTATGTGATGTTGTATGATGGTGATTCTGCAGAAGAGATGCAATAACAGGGTACGGAGTACGAGGATGAGGAGGATGAAACACGTATGGGGAGGATGGGGAGTTGCGGATGTCTCATGCTTCTGGCGATTTGAAAAGATATTGCGCGTAATGGTTTAACAAATCTCGGCGTCTGGCCCTGGGACCGTCAAAAGCGACCCAGGATGAAAGGCCATTCCCTGGGTCGGGCGGAGGAATGGAGGAGGAACAGGAGGAGGAGGAACACGAGGAGGAGGAGAAGGAGGAGGAGGACCCCCTCCCCCTCCAGCTTTTGGTGGTGGTGGTGGTGGAAAACAGGCCCATCACAGTCGGCTAGACGCCCCGAATGCAAACCGAGTGAAAATATCGATGGGAGGAGGAGGAGGAGGAACAGGAGGAGGAGGAGGAAGAGGAGGAGGAGGAGGAGGAGGAGGAGGAAGAGGAAAATTATGTGAGGAGGGGGAGGCGGAGGAAGGGCCATGGTTGCCTGCCTCGGCTCCCGGCAGGCGGCTCTGCTCGCTCGGCCGCGACGCAGAGGCTTGCTCGGCCGCTCGGGCTGCGGCCCGCCGCCGGGCTGCCCCAGCGGCGCCCCGCGCCGTGCACGGGGCGCGCTCCCGGGCAGGCCTCGCCTTCGAGCGATCGCGGGGCTGCTCAGCCTGATGGGCTTGTTTTCCACCGCCACCACCATAAGTTGGAGGGGGGAGGGAGGAGGAGGAGGAGGAGGAGGAGGAGGAGGAGGAGGAGGACCCCCTCCCCCTCCAGCATCTGGTGGTGGTGGTGGAAAACAGGCCCATCACAGTCGGCCAGACGCCCCGAATGAAAACCGAGTGACAACATCGATGGGCGTTTTGTGTTGCGAGTGAGGATTTAGTCGGAAAGCACCTTTGATGGGTTTGCAGACACTGCAGGCGGGACTGCGCCCGACCGTTAATTAAGGGCACTCGCCAAGGAGCCTAATTTCGAGGTTGGCGAGAGTTCGGGAAGCGTCGGAGTTACAAGCGAATGACCTTTCGAAAATCTTGCGAGCCGCAAAGTGTGACAGCATACCGATTGAAGTCGTTTACGTGTGACATCTCGTCCTGGGCGGGAGACCGGCGGGAGAAGAGCGAGGGCGGCCTTGGCATTGCGGGGCGCGTATTGGGCGGGGGGGGGGGGGGGCAGCGAGGGCTGCCGAACACTTACGGCCCCTCAAGGGGCCATTGATCGCCCCCCCATTCATGCACGCCCAGTGACACTCTGACAGCAGAAGCTGGCGGGAAGCTGGCGGGAGCCGGCGAGCACGAAAAGTCGGCCTTCCGAGAGATGCACTATTTGGGGGGGTCAGTGTTGTTTGGAGCGGGCCATATTGGGCGGGGGTTCTGACGTTAGGTTCGCGACGTGTTAGCGCGGAGGCGACCCCAGCGCGATCGTTCAAGGTTGAACGCCGCCAGTGGCAAACATTTGCCGTATCAAGCGATCTGAACTATCGGAAAGCCGCGATTGTCTAAGGTAGATGGACGCACTCGGCGTCAGAAGCCAACGCGCACGGCACCACGACACGACTTTGCACCACCAGCTCTTTTTTGAATTGGCCCTGGGCGTCGGAAATTCCGCATACCTCTGGCGGTTCCTGAATATTTCCAACATCAACAGTCCCCTCATGGTTCCCCGACGAAATGGACCCATCCGATAGGGTCTTACCTGATAGAGGTGGGCCCCACCCCACAAGGCCCCACTCCGTAAACGGCACCCTCTAAGAATGCACCCCACATATTGCTCCCCACAGATCCCCTGCCCTGTCAGAGCTCGGCTCCGAGAACTTCCCCTCCTCTGGCGGTACTGTGGGTTACCTGTTCCCCTCGGGGCCGGAGGAGTATTACCCTGGCCGCAGCCTGATCGACGTGAAGTTGGAGGACCCGGGCAACGATTTCCAAGTGCGCCCCACTCACCTGTCGGGCGCTCAGCCACACTCCCCAGACATGATCGTGTAGTTAAACAACAGGACGGGAGGTTTTTGACCGCTTTCGGCTCCGGGGAGCCCTCGCTGAGCCTCGGGACCATTAAAAAACGTCTCAGGATGAAAAACCGGTCCGAGGGAGAGGGTCGGGATTTATAGGGACCACGTGATGAAAAAGCTTGCGCGCAGCCAGCCCCCCAGGTAGCCCCGGCGGGCCTCAGCTGGGTAGTCCGGGGCGGCCTCAACTCCTGGGCCCCGCCTCTGGCGGCGCCCCTGGGGCGCTCTGCGCTCCAGGCGTTGAGACCACCCCGGGCTAATCACTCGTGGGGCCTGCTGAGGCCAGCTGGGGCTTTCCGGGGGCGCCGTCCGCGCGCATCCGCATCCTTCGGTGGCTCCCATCGCCGGGCAAAACGCCGGAGAGCGACGGGGAAGGAGAGGGAGGCAGGAAGGGTCCAGACCTGGGCGGCTCATTTTTTTCCAGCTTGGCGGAGGTGAGTCCTGAGTGGTCTCCCTTCGGCCGATCGTGGGTCTCTCTGGGCGGGCGGGGGAGATCGGCCTGGGATCTCGGCTGGGGTGTCCACGGCTCGACTTAAGTCGGGCGTGTCCCTGCACAGGAGGAATGTTTACAGATAGTAAGAAAAAAGTCAGGGGGCGATTTCTCTGCTATGTTTGATCATTTTTCATTTTTTTGTAATTTTGTATTTTTCGTCCAACATCGGCACGTCGCCGGAGTCGCCGCCGCGGCACTGCAAGTAAGTAACAGCTCCTCACCGCACGCCCGGGCCGGTGTGCCATATCTTCGGGTCCGATGTGTGACTCCCACCCCCAGGCAAGCGATTACGTTGTTGGGATGGGTTCAATCAGTGTGCCTTTGCAGCGCGCTTATGCGCCTCCACCCGTCGCATTGCAAAATGCAGCGTGAATAACCATTGCACAAAAAAGCAGCACTACATTATCAGCAGTGTCTCCTGAAGCCTTCGGAGTGCCTGGGCGCTCCAGGTGAAGCAGTTCACCCTGGACCTCCAGCAGCCTCGCCGCCTTCGCAGTTCTCCGCTCGCAGGTGCGGGAGATCTGCAGGTGGGATATGCCATCAGGCTTCTTTCGCAGCGTATTTCTGCCCCACCTCCGCGGCCCCACAATAACTCGATCGCATTGGCCAGCATTTTGCGAGAGCCGTTCTGGGCGGCCCTACGGACCCCCCCAATAGTAGGTGAGGGCGAGCGAGGGAGGGAAGGTGGGGGGAGGGCAGGACAGGGCTGGAGGAGGGCGCAGGGGGTTCGTCGGGCTTTTCCCCAGGGCTGGTTGAAGGATCCCCATCGACCTCGGGCTTCGAAACGAGGATCACATGTTTCTCTGTGGCCCTAGTGAAGGTGCAACATGCAAGCAATCCGCATAGCAAGGATGAGCAACTTTCCCAGGTGACCCTTGCATCCTTCCCCTTCGGCCCATCCTTGGCCGCTCTCGCTGGCCGCGCCCCCCTCGCCCAGCGTCGACATCGCCTTCCAATGCTCTTGCATCCTTCTCGTGCGTCCTCGTGATACGGGAAGACTGAAAATGATCCGGCCTTCGCCCCCCCCCCCCCCCCCACACGCGGCGCTCCCCCACGGTCGCCTCCAGGGCACCACCCTCTCGCCTCTCGCCCGGAATAGGCCAGAGGGCTGGGGGCTCAGGTCCAGAAGCCCTTCATGGCCCTCTCTGGAGCTTCCAGAAAGGAGCAGGATGGGGAGAATGATGAGTGCGAGGAGGAGCAGGAGGAGCAGGACGAGGACGAGGAGGATGGTTAGGAGGAGGAGGAGGAGGAGGAGGAGGAGGAGGAGGAGAAGGAGGAGGGGTAGGAGGAGGAGGAGGAGGAGGAGGGGGAGGAGGAGGAGGAGGAGGAGGAGGAGGAGAGGAGGAGGAGGAGGAGGAGGAGGAGGAGGAGGAGGAGGAGGAGGAGGAGGAGGAGACGGAGGAGGAGGAGGAGGAGGAGGAGGAGGAGGAGGAGGAGGAGGAGGAGGAGGAGGAAGATGAGGAGGAGGAGGAGGAGGAGGAGGGAGCAGGCAGGAGGAGCAAGGCGGGAGGAGGGAGGGAGGGCGAGAGGCAGGGAGGAAGAAGGCCTCCTTCCCACTGCTGTCCGACGAGCGCTCGCGTCACTGCTGCTGCCCTTGGGCGTTCTGGGCCCACCTGGGTGCGCCGCCGAGGCCTGACATGTTCAACCCCCCCGCCGCGGGCGCAGACCCGGTCGCCGCGGCCTCAGCGGTCGTTGGAGCTTCCTCCCCCTCCCCCTCCCCCTCCCCCTCCTCCTCCTCCTCCTCCTCCTCCTCCTCCTCCTCCTCCTCTTCCTCCGCCTCCTCGTCCTCAAAAAACCATCGCGGACTCTGCCACGCATCCCGCGACCTTCCCCGATCCGCCCCGGATCGGGTCGCCACCCCCCTGGCAGCGGTGCGGCAGCGCTGCGTCGCCGCGGTGCTCCCGTGCGAGGCGCGGTAGGCATGGATGGGGGTGCCCAGGAGCGAGAATAACATGGATGATGATGATGATGATGAGGAGGAGGAGGAGGAGGAGCAGGAGGAGGAGAGCGAGTTTAATGACCAGAACGGGGAGCTGAATCGGGACGTGCCGGAAATACGGTACCAGGGCGGAGTGATTGGTCGGGGTCTGAGGAACATAAGGTCGTGATCGGGACCACGAATCAGGTCGCGACGGCGACAGAGGGCGAGGGTGCACCACACCACCTACACCATCATCACCATCTACATCATCATGCGTGCGGACCACACTCTTTGGGCATAGTCCACGCGCACGAACGTGCCTGGGAAGAGCCGAAGCTATAGCCATGGAGTTTGCTAAGACGAAGCCGGTATTCTTGCCAGGCATATAAGAAATAAGCATGCGCCCTGGACAACCACGGCGCTATGAATGCACCCCCGATCGCCAGTGGGTCCGTTGGGGATGGGGCAGAGGTGGTATCGCGAATTCGAACGCAGGAGTGGCCATCGCCATCTCCGTTCGGCAACTTCAGCAACGGTATATCGTACGAATCAGGCCACCTACCCACCTCAACACCTCCAGGGAAGAACTGCGGGGCCTTGACCTACAGAGAAAGCCCTTTCGACTTCGACTTATTGCTGGTTGCTCTCCCCATTGATCGAGCTCAGCAGGCCGAATCCAGATATGGCGAATTACTTGTAAATACCTTACGGCCTGCATCAAAGAGGTCGACACCGCCCCAGGGCGGATCACATCCATTTTCTTTCCGGATGTGATTATGCGGATGAGTCGGATAGTGCAAGAACGAATTGACGACAACACTCTAGGTCTTTTTCAAGCTGAGAGCGAAGACCAGGTAGCAACGACAGCACGCAGGTCATTGGCCCACAGCCACATGAGCTTTCTCAATTTATTGTTCGATTTGGGATGCGCATATTATGGCCAAAAGAGAGCTCGGGGTCGCATCACTTATCTTTGGGATCTGGAGCTCTTTTGGACGCGGGAGCTCAAATGCATACGTTTTGTCAGTCCCATAGGCGACTTCTGACCCTCCCGCACATGATCGTCCATGTCTTGATGTGGTTCACGATAACCCTACCCGCAACCACCCCCAGGGACCTGAAGCAAAATACCACGTGGGACTGGGAGGCCTTTTCTGCAGCACTTCAGACAGGGTATCGGAGAGAAGAGCTCTTGGCGCGCATGGGGCAAGTATGGGAGTAACGAAGGATATTGTCCAGGGCCCTCAGCATGGATGGCGAACGGACCCGACACGCGGGCGTCATCGCGTACACGATCAGGGAGGTGGCTCGTGAGTTTCTCTCGGCCGAGCACTCGACTCCAGAATGGTTCCGGGAGGCCAAGGCTCAACGACGTATATTGCTACATGAAAGATCCACCCTCAGGAGCCTCGGGATTTCGATCACGAGCGAGCCGTCCTGACGCATCGACAGGGATATCAAATCACAGGCTAGGTGGCAGGAGTGGTGGAGGAGGGAGTCGCTCAAGCAGGAAATCAAGGAACCGTGGGAGGTGCGGGGCCAGGCGAGAGTAGGCGAACTTGTCCGACAACGCGCTGGTACCAATGCGGGGCACCGTAAAAGGTGCTATCTCGCCATCCCCATGAGCCACCCCATCTCTTCCGACTTCCGCGAGGCGCTAGGCAAATCAAGGGCGGAGGGAGGATTGACGGCAGTCGATGCGGTCCTTATCCCTCATAGGAATCCCGACAAGATTGAGGCCCTGATCGAGACCTCATTGGAGGAGTTCCCACCATATGGACCCAGACGTCTCTCGCCAGAGTGCCCCCCACAGTATCCTCCTATTCTGAGTAGGAGCCTATTCCTGGTAGGGGCCTACTCCGGGTAGGAGCCTATCATGGGTGGGACGGGGGGCGGGGGACAGCGATGGTTCCGTCCCCCGTCCCACCCGGGCGTTGGCTCCTAGCCGGAGCAGGCTCTTACCGGAAGTAGGCTCCTACGCCGGGTAGGGGCATACTGCCCGCGGAGTATTGGCTCCGACCCCCCTGGGAGTAGGCTCCTACCTGGATTAGGCTCGTGCTCCCCTGGAGTATACTCCTACTGGCAGTAGGCTCCGGCCCAGAGTAGGCGCCTACTCCGAGCAGAAGCCTACGTCCCGGGGAGTAGGTGCCTACTCCCCTTGGGAGTAAGCTCCCACTGGCAGTAGCTTCCCACTCCGACTAGGAGCCGACCGCCTGGGATGAAGGTTCTTTTCCCCTTCAGCGTCCTGGGGCAGTAGGCTCCTTCTCCCGTGGGAGTAGGCTCCTGCTGGCAATGGGCCTCTACCCCCCTGGGAGTAGGCCACTGCCTTGAGCAGGCTCCTACTTCGAGTGGGAGCCTTCTGCTCGGGAAACAGGCTCCTGCTTCCCTGGGATAGGCTCCTGCTGGCAGTGGGCTCCTACCCGGAGTCGGTTCCCAGTCCGAGTAGGAGCCTGATGCCCCAGGAATAGGCTCATACCCCCATGGGAGTAGGCTCCTATTGGCAGTGGGCTCTGACTCAGAGTTGGAGTCCACTGCCCGGGGAGTAGGCTTGCACTCCCTTCAGAATCCTGGGAAATCGGCTCCTACTTCCCTGGGGGTAGGCTCCTACTTCGAGCGGGGGCCTGCTGCCGGGGAGTAGGCTGCTGCCCCTGGGAGGAGGCTCCAACTGACTGTAGGCTCCCACTGGCAGTAGGCTCCCATTCCAGTTAGCTGCTGCCCGGGGAGCAGCAGGGCAGGCGCCCACTGTCAAAGGGTTCCTACTGGCAGTACGCTCCCACTCCGAGTAGGAGCCTGCAGCCCGGGGAGTAGGCTGCTACTCCCCTGGGAGCAGGCTCCTGGCAGTGGGCTCGTTCTGGGAGTAGGAGCTTACTCCTAGGGCGGCAGTGGGCTCCTACTCCCCTGGGGGCAGGCGCCTACTGGCAGTGGCATCCTATTGGCTGTCGGCTCTTACTGACAATGTCGGAACCTGCTGCGTGGGACAAAATGTTTGTAGTCACCGGCGACCGAGGAGCTAGAACTAGCTGGCGAGGACACCGATTGAAGGCGAGATTGCGACGCAGTCATCATCGCAGGTATGCACCACCATGGTCGTGGCCAGTGGAGGTCACGAAGGTGTTTTTTTGTTTCCTCGTACCTTTTCCGCCAGGGCATCTCCCGCGAGGGTCTAGGCCTCCTGTGGCGAACAAAGGACCCCTTCCGCTTGGACTTCGAGGCGCAGGCCTCCCGACCTCGACACCGACGGTTGGTGATCGATGAGGCCCAGGCGGGTGCAGGACATCATGTGTTCATACAATGCGTGGCGCACTCACGAGCACGGCAGCTTTTCCAACAGCTGGCACGCACGAGTCAACAAAAGCCATGCGCAAGCCGGGCAAGACACCAACGGGCAACTTGGTCGTTGACATCGCGCGATGCTCAAGACTGCTGCGTTGCTTCTGCCGTTGGTGGATGTTGCCGCTGCCGGCCCCTCCGGGGCATGCGGCGGCATCGCGCGCAGGGGGGGGGGGGGGGATGGGGCTCATGGACATCAGTAGAGTCGGCACGTGGAAACTGCGCATATGCAAACATCACGATCGAGCCAAGTCGTACGACATGGGGAACGCGTTTGGCACGGGATAGCAGGCGCGCTTGCGCGATGCGCATAGAACGCGCAGAGTGGATGAGCAAAAAGACGAGCTCTCATAGATCATAGCTATGATCTATGAGTGCGAATGCCCGAGCTCCTAGGAGCACGGGCATTCTCTACGTCGAGGTGAGCGACGGCGACGCAGCGATGAGGCCGGCGACGGCGGGGGGGGCCAGACTCTAGCGAGCCTGTGCTGTCTATGAGGTCCCCCCCACCCTATCGCGAGCGCGCGGCAGCCGGAGCTCGGACAGGTCGCGGGCGACAGTCTTGCTTGCAAAAGCCAACTTCGCGTCCGCTGGGAGGACCTGGCGTTCGGGGGCTTCGTTGACGACCTCGCCCAGGCTCTGATTGCGCCCAGGCGCCGCGCGCGAGAACACGGGCCTCGATTGCCTCGACAACAATGCGATTTTAGACCAGTACCTACTTGAAGGAGGGCATGCGCAGCGCGTTGAGAAACAAGAGGCTCTTGTACAGCTAGCTAGCTACTATCAGGGAGCACCGAGGAGGCGGATGAGAGCGGTTTCTGGATGAGCGATTGTGGATCTGATTCACCTGGGAGGGCAGCAGCAGCAAACGGGGGGCCCAGGCACGGGTGCGGACAGGCTCTAGAGGGCGGTGTGATCCACGCAGTTACTGGAGTACGCCATGCCTCTGAAGGGGCAAACGGGGCGCGTTCATCGCGGGCGTTGCTGGCCGAGCGCGGGTCGGGATTGGATGCGCGCGCGCCGACCGCCCAGGGGGCGGGGGTGATCGACGCATCCCTCGCCGAGCAACTCCGCGCGATGGCGGCCTGGGCGGCCCGTGCGGAACGCGAGGGCGGGGCGCGCCGATCGCTCGCGCCCGCGGCCGCGCCCCGCCAACACGAATGCACGCGCGAGGCGATTGCCGCGCCGACCTCGCAAAAGATGGATTGATGATCTGGCAGAGTTTATTCGCGTTACACGTGGGGAGCACTGGCAAATGATCGCGTCGGACAGCCACTCGTGGTCACAGGGGTGTGTGTGTATATATATATATATATATATCTGTATATGTGCGCGTGCGTGTGTGCTTGTGTGCGTATCCCCCAAAAATATTTGCACGGCAGTCTGCCGCCCCCCCCCCCCCCCCCCCCCCTCGCTTGTGATTCGCACAGTACTGGGCCGAAAAGCGCGCAGGTGCTTGTCGACTTGCGCGATTTCCGCGCCCCCCCCCCTCCCCGCGCGCAAGTGCAAAGCGCCATTGGGGCATGACTTTGGTTCGAGGTGGCTCTGCTGTCAAGTGCAGCCGTCTGCCTCGTGGATCGTCGCAGTGGCCGCACGGCGCGCCCATCGCTGTGGGCATCGTAGATTCCCAGCAAAACGCCCTCGTGCTTGCGAGGCGCGGGCCCCCCCCCCCCTCGCGCGCAAATCGCTCGCGGCTTTCTTCGGGCCCGCCCCCCCCCCCCCCCCCCCCCCCCCCCCCCCCCCCCCCCGCGCGCAAGCAAGCAATCTTGCTGGGTTCGCGAGAAAACAGGCCCCAATTGGAAGATGGTTATGCGCGCCGCGACGCAGATGCGGGGACAGAAGAGCTTGCTCCCCTCAAGTGCGGCATCGGTGGGTGCAGTGCCACATTTCGTGGCAATCGCGAGCTCGTCAAGCGCTAGATCAATGCGGCGACGCCCCCAGGTCATGGCGCGCCCCCCGCCCTATCGCGGAAGCGCGGAGACAACCGAAGCATTAACTGTGACGCAGTCTTCGACAGCGTTGACCATGCTCGACGGCGCTTGTTTCGGGCTTGGACGTCTGGGCGACGCGCCCCCGAGATGGCCCGACATCGACGCGCGCGGAGCAGGTCCTGGGTGACAGAATGTCCGATGACGGTATATGGCGGCCAGCCCGAGCGCCAGAATCACGATTCTGACCCGATGGGGTTAAGACGGCGTCCACGTGCGCGCGCCCCCCCGTGCCCGTCTGGATCCGGGCTCCAGACGCCTCGGCCGCGCCCAGCCCGCGGCGTTCGAGGGCCCCTCGAGCGCGCCCCGCTACCGACGGGGGTTTGGCGGCCAGAGGACGCGCCGGAGGAGCGCGCTCGATTTCGAGCTGGACCTTCAACGCGCGGAACTTCGCGAGCGACAAGCTCGCGACGACAGCGGCGACAACCGCGGGCTAAACGGCATCGGCGCGCGCGCAAAGCAGAGCACCCGGCCCTTGGCCCGACCGGGGCAGCCAGCAGGCCCACGCGGGCGACTGCCGCGAATGCCCGTGCTCGCGCCGTCAGAAGCCCGACGCAGCGAGCCAGCTCGCAAATGCGGCGGCAGCGGCGGGGAGTGCGGACGCGGCGACCACGAACAAGTCCCAGTGCACCTCGAGGGCCCCCCTCTTGCCACCGGCGGTTCTGAGAGAGCCGAAGGCAACCGAGAAGGGCGAGGGCAAGGGCGACAAGGGCGGCGACCAGGAGATGACGGACGCGACGAAAAGTGGCAAGGGGGGCGGGCTGGGCAAGGGCGGCCGCAGAGGCGGCCGACGTTCGAGGCGCAGCAGCAAGCTCGCCGAGACGAAGTGGAGCTCGAAGGACCAGAACACCCAGATGCGCCTGGCGATGCCATGCAAACTTAGAAAGCGCGCCAGTGGATGTTTCTGAATACACGAAAGGAAGCGCGTGCTTGCAGAAGCCCCCCCCCCCCCCCCCCCTCAAAGGGGGGGCGCGATTTTCGACCCCCCCCCCCCCCCTTGCGCCGAACAGGGGGCTGGGGAGGGGGCCTCTCGGGCAGTGTGTAGAGAGTGGAGTGTTTTGAGTAGCGATCGGTGAGTAGTGGGTATTTGATAGTGAATAGTGCGCAGTGAGTCGTGAGTAGTGAGTAGTGAGTAGTGGGTAATGGGCAGTGGTAGTAGTGAGTAGTGCGTAGAGATTAGTGAGTAGTGAGTAATGGGTAGTGAGTAGCGGGAAGGAAGTAGTGAGTAAGGAATTGTGAGTAGTGAAGAGTGAGTAGTGTGTAGTGAGTAGTGCATAGTGAGTAGGAAGCAGGGAGTAGGGATGAGGGAGTAGACATTAGCGAATAGCGAGGAGTGAGTAGTGAGTAGTGAGTAGTGAACAGTGCGCAGTGAGTAGAGAGTAGCGAGTAGTGAGTGGTGAGTAGCGAGTAGCGAGTAGCGAGTAGGAGGTAGGGAGTAGTGAGTAGTGAGTAGTGAGTAGCGAGTAGGGCGTTGTGAGTAGTGAGTAGTGAGGAGGGAGTAGCCGTAGCCAAGAGTCAGTCGTGAACAGTGAGTAGGGAGCAGAGCGTAGCGAGTCGGGAGTAGCGAGTAGTGAGTAGTGAGTAGTGAGTAAGGAGTAGCGAGTAGTGAGTAGTGAGAAGCGAGAAGTGGGGATTGAGTAGTGGGTAGTGAGTAGGGAGTATCGAGTATACATTAGTGAGTAGCGAGGTAGTGAGTGCTGAGTAGTGAGTAGTGAGTAGCGATTTGCGACTAGTGACTAGTGAGTAGGAGGGAGGGAGTAGTCAGCAGTGAGTAGCGAGTAGTGCTTTGTGGGTAGTGAATATCTCGTATTGGGTAGCGAGCAGCGGATGCTGAGTAGTGAGTTGTGAGCAACGCGTAGTGAGTAGTGAACTGTGAGTACTCAGTAGTAACTAGTGGTTAGTGGGTAGTGAGTAGTGCTTAGTGAGTAGTGAGTAGTGGGCAGTGAGTAGTGTTTAGTGAGTAGTGAGTATTGAGTACTGGGTAATGAGTGGTGAGTTAAGTTTGGAGTAGTGAGTAGGGAGTAAGAAGTAGTGAGTCGTGAGTAGTGGGAGCGTCGTGAGTAGTGAGTAGTGGGTAGTGAAGTGCGTATTGGGTAGCGAGTACGGCGTAGGGAGTAGCGAGAAGTGAGTAGTGAGTGCTGTGCAGGCAAGAGGGAGTAGCGAGTAGCGGGTGTCGGATCGTGAGTAGGGAGTTGTGGGCAGTGAGTAGTGAGTAGTGAAGTGTGAGTGATGAGTAGTGGGTAGTGGTTAGTGGGTAGCGAGTCGTGATTTGTGATTAGTGAGTAGTGGGCAGTGAGTTGTGTTTAGTGAGTAGTGAGTATAAAGTAATGGGTAGTGCGTAGTTTGTAGTGAGTAGTGAGTAGCGAGCAGGGAGTAGGGAATAGGGAGTAGAGGGTAGTGGGTAGTGGGTCGTGGGTAGTGAGTAGCGAGTCGTGAGTAGTGAGTAGTGAGTAGTGAGAAGTGCGTAGTGAGTAACGAGTAGTGAATTGTGGGTAGTGAGTAGTGCGTAATCAGTCGTGAGTACTGTTTGGGGCTAGGGTTCGGGTTATGGGTTAGGGTAAGACTGAGGATTCGTGTTAGGGATGGTAGGGGTCGGGTTCAAGAGACCAGGGGCGCCGCGGCGAAAGGAGGGGGGGGGGTCGAATTTGGCGGCCAAAGGGGGGAAGGGGGGGGGTCCGAACTCCTCCCCTTTTGAAGGGGGGGGGGGGTCCCCGACGACGGACCGGGAAAAGGGGGGAGGGGGGGGGGTTCCCCGACGACGGATCGGGAAAGGGGGGGGGGGGTCCCCGACGACGGATCGGAGAAAGGAGGGGGGGGGTCCCCCCACCCCTGGGGACATCCAGCGGCGCGCCCTCGCAAGCTCACGCTCCAGACGGCGTTCAGACAGAGGGTGAGCATGGCGACAAAGGTGGGCGCGTTCACGATGCCGAAAGATAACTGTGCGAGCGTCCGTCTGGAGCCCGCGATGACAGAATGCCGAAAGATGATCGAGACGGCGCTCGCGAAGGGCGCCGAAGAATTGCGAGAAGTTCGAAGTCCAGTAGCGTCGCTCGTGGTGGGCCTTTTCCGAAGCTTGACGGCGTGTGACATCGGCAGCAAGGCCGAGAAGGACAAGGAAAGCTACACCTCATTCAAATCACCCCACCGACCGACCGCGGACGTTGAACCGACAATCACTCGCATGAACTCGGAGCTAGACGCGGCGGCGGTGTGAATGGAAAAATGCCGCGACTTACCAGCGGTAAAGTTGCAGCTTGCGGCGCCCGCGCGGCCGATGCGGGACACAGTGCCGAACGCCTTCCTCGCGGAGGGAGTAGCCTTTCGCCGCGCTGGTGTCGCGCCGCCTGGATGGCTGGAAGACGAGATCTCGAGCTGGCTAGACGTTCCGACCCAGTAGTCTTGGTGAAAAGGAGAAGCGCTTGGGCCGCGGTGCCTCCGCCCAGACACCTTTTCCCCTCCTCCTGCTGCGGTGCCCAGTTTCGATGACGACTACTGCCCATTCGAATTCTGATATTCTGAGCAGTGATAGAGGATTGGTGAGCAGCGTCACCGAATGCCAGCCATTCTTGGCCCCCCTCTCTCGGCACTGCAACAGGGAAAGCTTCCGAAGGAGGCGCGCAGACTCGACGAATGCTGCCTGCCACCGCCTCGCCTGAGTTGTAGCATCGATCGAGTGAGTGTACCAGAGCATAGCTCTCAGGGCAGGAGCGCGTACACTGCACCGATCCAACGACGGGTTGCCAGACACACCATACCTCATTTCTGTCAGGCACACATTGCCCCATTCGTCAAGTAACAAAAAGGCTAGTCCCCGTCCTCCTCCTCCTCCTCCTCCTCCTCCTCCTCCTCCTCCTCCTCCTCCCCCTCCTTCTCATCCCCCTTTCCTCCTCCTCCTCCTCCTCCTCCTCCTCCTCCTCCTCCTGCTCCTCCTCCAGGATCGGTGCCTCGTGATCCCGAGGGGGGGCATGATTTGTCCGCCCGCTCTGGGTGTCACGGAATACCATTGGGGTAGAAGCCGTAGCAAGAGAGGGATACATTCTCCCCAGTTTCGTATCATCCAAGTTCGGTGCCTCGTGATCTCGAGGGGGGGCATGATTTGTCCGCCCGCTCTGGGTGTCACGGAATACACCTGGGGTCCGGGTGGCAAAAGGCAGCGGTAGACAGCACATGTTAGGCTAACAATCCCACTAAGTGGGACAGCAGCTACGGCATCAACAATCCCACTGAGTGGGATAGCAGTTTTGTGCGATACGCAGCAACATGCGTAGACAATTGTATACCCTATATCCGAGCGTGGCTGGGGCGAATTCCATTCCCCAGCCACGCCAGAGGGGTTTAGAGGAGGGTGGATTCCGAGCGCGGGCTGGGGCAAATGCCATTCCCCAGCCACGCCACAGAGGTACAGAAAGGGGACCCCTCATGCTGGGGAGCTCGTCCCCCTTACCTCGTGCGTTGACCCTTCACACTGGGGATTGCGCCTCTCCTGCGTTGACCCCTCATGCTGGGGACTGTACCCCTCATGAGTCGCGCTGTCGTGCTCGCACCTCGCCCGTCATGATGTCGGGTTTCCGAACGGGTGGCTCTCGGCCGTGCCTGGAGAGAACACCGGTGAGTTGGGCAGCTCACCGGTGAACTGAGGCTGTTTTGGCCGTGCCTGGAGCTCAAATTCATCGACAGGGAGGCGCGCGGACTCATCAGGGGTCCGATTGCTCCCCTGAGGGGAACCGGTGGGAACGGATGGCAGACAATGGCTTTTGCGACAGTGACACCTGCCCGGAGACCGAGCTGCCGAAGTACTGCGTCACGGAAGACAACTCGCTGCCGAGGGGCTTGTGCTATGTGGAGGATTTTCTCTCGTGGTCTGCAGGACCGGCTCGGGAGCTGCTGCTCAACCCTTTTGCTCTGCTTGTTAGCTCCATAATGATATTGCAGTTCCACTTGATGCCCTTGCTCGCATATTGGTGTGAAAATTACAAGTTCACCGTCGGAGCGAAGGCCATCAGGGTTGCTTTCGGACGTTCTAGAACATCGAACTTCTTTCGCAGCCTCGGCTGGCATATTTTCATTTTAAACATCTACTATAGTGGGGCATTGAGGCCATGAAGGTAGCCTTGTTCGGCTCGCACAAACATCAGCCCTTCATCGAGTCTATCCCCTTCACGTTCTTCGAACCTCTTTTCGTTTATCAGATTTTCCGCTACCTGCAGAAGAACCGATATGATTACAAATTTAAGGAAGCCAAGGTGCACCATAATAATTTGAATGGAATTATCGTCGCGAAGTTTGCGGACTACTCCGTCCCATGGGGCTTCGCGAAAACAACTTTTATCGCGCAGTTCATGCTATTCTCAGTTTTCACATTGGACATGAACGGCGATGAGAACACACTGTAGATGCAAGATGAATATCTATCATTGGTTCGCTGCGGTGCTCGTCACGAACGTCTCCGGTCGTGACGAGAGCGGTGGGACCTTCCGGCAATCAGCATGGAACTTCTGGTGGACATCTGATAGTGACGGATTCATAGTGAAAGACCATCCTGTAGAAGGTTGAAGCCGCTGGTTCTATGACGGCACCATGAACGCTTTTTGTCGTGAAGTTCTCCTCTGCCTCGCACAAGTAGCTTTTGCTGTCTCCGATCGTGACGATCTCGTGAAGGATTGCCTGGCCATCCGCTTCATCCCGAGGATGAACGACGTCGGGCCCAGGACGATTGAAGACTCCCTCAAGGACTGGAGCGAGCAGCGCATGCTTCTTCAGTCGAGGGCGTTCGACCAGACCGAAGTCGAAATGGGCCTTGGCCAAACAAGCCAGGCGGAGGTCCCCTCTGGCCATGAAGGTCAAGCACCACTCATGGGAGAGTTGGCCGCTTGGGGGCCGAATTCGACGACCGAACCCAGCCAGCTTGAAGACAAGCTCAAGCTCCGGTGCTGGAAGGTCGGCTTGGCGGCTGCGAGGGAGGGCCCTCTCGGCGGCGGCCGCCGTCTTGAGCTGCGGGCCGCCCCTGAGGGGCCCACCCTCCGGACGATGTCTCCAGGGCTCGCGCGCGCGTCTGCGCCCCGTCGCGGCCTGCAGGAGCGTGTGGCTGCGCGGCTCCTCCAGCTTGGCACGCGAGGCTTACGACTGACAGAATCTTGGGGCGACATCTTACCAGCCACGAACCTATCCCTATCCGTAAGATCGGGCGAGGGGGGGGGCTGTGGGAACGGGGGATGGGGGGGAGGCTTTGACCGCTCGCGGGGGGGCGGTCCACACCTTCGAGAGGGACTTCCTCTGATGGGGCGGGCGGACCCTCCAGTCCGCGCTCGGGCACGGGCCTGCCTGGATCCTTCCATGGTCTTCCGGCTACGGCGTGCTTGCGCTTCCGTCGAACCGGTTGAAGAGTCTCCGGCGCCGCCACACCCGCCAGCTCGGGCTCCGAGTAGGACCCCGCTGGCGCTGCTGTGGCGTCGTCCGCTGTGAACGCCGCGTCGACCGTGCCCGTCTAGCTTGCGGCTGTGCTCGCTGAGCTTCCCGCGGGCGCAGCTGTGCTCAGCGTGCGCCCGGTGGGGGCGAGCCTTCCGGGAGCTTGTAATGCTATGCCTATATGTCTCTCTCGGTCAGCGCTCCGCCGCGGTCGCCCTGCGATGCCTGGGCGCAACCCGATGCAGGTAGGGTTCGGCTGACGGGTGAACCACCGCTTCGACACCTTGCTTAGAAGGCACATCGTGTGCAACAAAAAGAAGAACAATATCACATCCGTACAACGTCTCCCAAGCTACTCATGCCCCGCATTGCGCAGGGGTTGGGTACGCCGCCAATGTTCATTTCCCAATCCGCCTTGGTTGAGTATGCGTTTTGAATAGATCAGAGCGTGGATTACCTACCCCGCTTTCGCTTCCAGGCAAAACCAAGTCATACCACGCGCCTCCTCGTCAAGCGGCCTGACCAGTACAGGCCGTAGTTTGGCATCGCTTGGTACCTCTTGGAAGCGAGGGTGGTCAAAAGCGAGGTAGGTTTGTTTGCCCCCTAATAGAGCACTGCTCGCGGGTCCTTCCTTCCATCCTCCCGCCTCCCTCTTGTCTCATCTTGCCTTGTGCGTACCTCTTGTGTGTGTGCAGTTTGCCTGCGGTTCTTCTTGCGTGTGCATCTTGCCTGGGGGGCTGCGATCTGCGAAGCTGTCGCCACTTTCGAGGGCTGCTGGTGGGGGCAGCATAGTGGGTAACAGCCGTTGATCCAAATTGAACTTCGCCATCCTTGGGGGTGCTGCGATTTGCGAAACGGTCGCCATTTTCGAGTGTGTTTTTTTTGGGGGGGCCAGCATAGTGGGTAGCAACCGCAGATCCAAAGTAGACCTCGCCATCCCTGGGGGGGGATTTGCGAAACTGTCGCCACTTTCGGGGGTGCTTGGGGTGCCAGCATAGCGTGTAGTCGCCGCAGATCCAATTTTGCCGTCGCCATCCCTGGGGGGGCTGCGATTTGCCAAACCGTCGCCACATTCGAGTGCTGCTTGGGGGGCCAGCAGAGTAGGCAGATGCCACACATCCAAAGTTGACCTCGCCATCCCTGGGGGACTACGATCTGTGAAACGGTTGCAACTTTCGAGGGCTGCCTGGGGGAGCAGCATAGTGGGTAGCCGCCGCATATCCAAATTAGACATCGCCATTCCTGGGGGGCTACGATTTGCGAAACGGCCGCCGCTTTCGAGATCTGCTTGGGGGCGGGGGGGGGGCGAAACGGTCGCCACTGTCGAGGACCGCTTGGGGGGGGGCAGCATCGTGGGTAGCCGCCGCAGATCCAAATTAGACCTCGCCACCCCTGGGGGGAGCGATTTGCGAAACTGTCGCCACCTTCGAGGGCTGTTTTTTTTTGGGGGGGGGGGGGGGGGGGGGGGGGGGCAGCATAGTGGGTAGCCGCCGCACATCCAAAGTAGACCTCGCCATCCCTGGGGAGGTGGCTGCGATTTGCGAAGCGTCGCCACGTTCGGAGGCTGCCTGGGGGGCCAGCTATAGTGGGTAGCTGCCGCAGGTCCAACTTAGCCCTCGCCATCCCTGGGGGGCTGCGACTTGCGAAACGGTCGCCACTTTCGAGGGCTGCTTGGGGGGGCAGCATAGTGGGTAGCCGCCGCAGATCCAAATTAGACCTCGCCATCCTCGGGGGGCTGCGATTTGCGAAACTGTCGCCGCTTTCGAGGGCTGCCTGGGGGCCAGCATAGTGGGTAGCAGCCGCAAATCCAAAGTAGACCTCGCCGTCCCTGGGCGGCTGCGATATGCGAAACGGTCGCCACGTTCGAGGACTGCCTGGGGGGGCAGCATAGCGATCTGCGAAGTTGCCACCACTTTCGAGGGCTGCTGGTGGGTCCAGCGGAGTGAGGCACTGCGCAGATCTGAGCGAGACTTCACCGTCTTTTGGGGGCTGCGATCTGCGGAACCGTCGCCGCTTTCGAGGGCTACTGGCGGGTCCAGCGGAATAAGGCGCCGCGCAGATCTGAGCGGGACCTCGCCGTCCTTGGGGGTCTGCGATTTGCGAAACCGTCGCTATTTTCGAAGGCTGGTGGCGGGTCCAGCGGAGTGAGGCACCACACAGATCTGAGCGGGACCTCGCACTCCGTGGGGGGCTGCGAGCCTCACGAATGCCGCTCGCATTGCCCCGCATTGCGCAGGGGTTGGGTACGTCGCCTGGGTAATTTTCAGTGTAAGAGCATGTTAAACTATAATATGAGTGTTTCGTTTTTTTTGTCATGTTGTTGCATGTTTTCCGCTCTAGGTTTCCTGGGCTCAATTGCCGCCACTGCAGATCTGCCCGCAATGTCATTTGTCTTAATTAAGGCCGCCACAAAAGGAATCCTTTTTGTACAGGCTGTTACGAGAGGATTATATGTGTAGAGGACAATGCAGATCCCCCACACTCAAAATCCTTGTGTCAGGTCGCCACACAACGAATCTTTGTGTGAAGGCTGCTGCACAACGATTTGAATTGTGGAGCGTCTGAAAACTACAAATACAGAGAGTCACAGGTATTTCTAGTGTTTTCTTTTTTGTTGTGAAAACACTGCTAAGCTGAGCTCCGCGCTAAGCTTCCGCGCCCCCGATCCCTCCTCCACCCCCCCTCCTCCTCCTCCTCCTCTCTCTTTTCTTTCCAATACAAGCGCAACATGATTACAGTAAGAAAGCAATAGGATTTCCACACCGCCCTCCCCCCTTCCTTCCGTACCACTGGGCATACAATCGACAGCAATGCGAACACAATCAGATTCCATCTGGGATCATCAGTGCTTGTAGATTAAAAATGAAGCGCTGGTTGTAATCGCACAAACGAAGGGTCCTTCGGGAGGGTGCCCTAATCTTATTCGTGTTTGTTTGATGTGTTTGTGCATCCTGGGGGAGAGGGTATCCTCGAATGTTTTTCATGTTGGCCGGCGGAGGGTTTCATGCTCTGGGATGATGTGTTTCTAGCGTAGGTCCGACTGTTCAGTTTGTCGCGGTCCCTTATTACGTGCATTCTCTCCTCCAACGCAGAGCGACGTGATTATGCGGACGGGCGCCCGGATTCCGAAGCGGCGGGTTTCGCCCGTGTTGCGCCTCTCGCATCTGACCTCCAGCACTGGGCGGGGGCTCGTCGATGATTGTGGATGAACTTTCTTGGGGACGTCCAGCGTCCTGCTCCTCCTCCTTTTTCCTCCTCCTCCTTCTCGTCCTCCCTCCTCTTTCCTTATCCTCCTCTCCCTTGTCCTCCCTCCTCATTCCCTCTTCATCTTGTCCTCCTCCTCCACCTCCTCCTCATTTTCCTTATCGTCCTCTCCTTCTCTCCTCCTCCTCCTCCTCCTCCGTCTCGTCCTCCTCCTCCTGCTCCTCCTCCCCCTCCTCCTCCTCCTTCTCCCCCTCCTCCTCCCCCTCCTCCTCCTCCTCCTCCTCCTTTTCCCCTGGGTCATGGGAGGCTGCCTGACTGTATTGGGGCATTGGGAAAACAGTGCGGAAATTGTGTGCCGCTTTCGGCTTCCTTTGGGCCTTTCCTTGGCCCATGGACCTTCGAATATAATTTCAAGGAACAACACCTTGGGGAACGGGTCGACACTTCTGGGGAAAGAATGGACACAATAAAAGAAGAAACAAACACAACATGTTTTGGGGGCGGTCGATTTAGTTAGCGACCGACGGAACGCTCTGCACATGTCGTTCTAAGGCCAGGGCCCAGCGGCTGCGGGAGATGCTCAAGCAGCGCTACGCTGGTCGCCCGGGCTTGCTCGGCGTCTTCAAGCAGGTGGCAAAGGGGCGGAACGGCTACCTCTACCACGAAGACTTGGTCAATCTTCTTGATGGGATGGGCTGCAAGGTCTCCGAGGACGGTGTGGTGTCAAATGCCGCTTCCCAGTGCGATGCTTCCCCTGGTCAGAATTTCCTCGGAGGGATCTAAGTGTATGCGTCTGGAGCTCTCTCTCGCTCTAGGTGGCCCGGGCTGGCATCTCCGCAGCGCGCCTCCAGTGAGCCTCGCGTACGTATCCCCTGGCTCCAAGTATACATCGCGTTGCCAGGATGCCCGCCCCGAGCCCGTTCGCCCGTGGCCGGAGCACATCGCGGTGCCAGATGAGTTGCCAGGAAGCTCCTTCACAGCGTACCCACCCGCTCGCGGCGCACGTCGCGCCGCCAGAGCGGATGCCAGGCGGCCCACTCCGCGCGGGCCCTCCCGCCGTCCGCCCACGTCACGCTGCCAGCGTGGCTGCCGGGAGGCTCGCTCGCAGCGCGCTCGCTCTCTCTCTCTCTCTCTTTCTCTCTCTCTCTCTCTCTTTCTCTCTCTCTCTCTCTCTCTCTCTCTCTCTCTCCTGGCGCACGCCGCGTTGCCAGCGCTGCTGCCAGACGGCCCGGCCAGCCTCGCGAGCCCGCCAGCCTCGCCCAGGCAGCCCAGGCAGCGCAGCTCGCAGGGGGAGGAGGAGGAGGAGGAGGAGGAGGAGGAGGAGGAGGAGGAGGAGGAGGAGGAGGAGGAGGGAGGAGGAGGAGGAGGAGGAGGAGGAGGAGGAGGAGGAGGAGGAGGAGGAGGAGGAGGAGGAGGAGGAGGAGGAGGAGGAGGAGGAGGGGAGGAGGAGGAGGAGGAGGAGGAGGAGGAGGGGGAGGAGGAGGAGGCGGAGGCGGAGGCGGAGGAGGAGGAGGAGGAGGAGGAGGAAGGAGGGTCGGGTGCGTGCGCCCAGCGGCCTGCCGAAGAAAGGAGGCAGGAGAGGGAGCCAAGCGGGCCCTGCCCGTCTGCCCGCAGGAAGGCCATGGCCCAGAAGGGCAAGCCGAGTGCACCGCGCTCGCCCCTGGCGCACGATCGGCCCCAGCAAGAGCGCGTCTACCAGCGGCGTGCCGCCCCGGGGCCATCAAAGCCGGATCCCGCGACGAAAAATATGCGTTCGGGGCCTCATGGAGCCGCGGATTGAAACAAGCAGATCGGCGGATGACAGGGACCCCACGGGGGTCGCCGGCTTCCCCCGAGGATCGACTTTCAAGGATCAAGGGCCGAGAAGATTTTGCACAAGTTTAGGGCATTCTGGAAAGTTCTGGAGGGATTCGGGGGTCCTGAGGGGTCGTCCTCCTCGGCGAAGTGGCGACCCCGCTACGGGAGATCCGATGCTGTAGCGGACGAGGAGCGGTATAGAATCCACTTCTCCGTCATCGGGGATGCCTGTCCTTGCGCGGCTGGACAGTTTATACCCCGACTTGCCACCGCAGGGTATTCATCGTCCTGCCGCCCTGGGGCAGGCGCCCCCCGTGGCGGACAAGGTCATTCCCCAAACTGTGTTTGCACCTATCGGCGGCCGCCCACCGCGCTCTGGCCCCGCGCGCCTGGCTGCTGCTGCCCCCCCGGCTGCTCTGTCATCGTCGAACCCTTCGGCGTCTGAGCGCCCCTTCCTCCTCTCGGCCGCCCCCGCCCCCCCATCTCTGCTCGCCGGCCGTTCCGCCAGCTCGTGCCCCTTGTCTAGCTTCTCGCTGGAGCGGAGTTCGGCGCCCCGCCGCCGACGGAAAAAAGTGCACCTACTCCAGATTTCGTAATTAAAGGGAGGGGGTCTCAACCCTCCCAGACGAGAAGTTTTAGACCCGCCCCGTGGGAGAACCCTCCAAAACATCGTCCCCAGACCCCCCCAGGCCCTCCAAGATAGCCTGGAAGAGACCCCCCCCCGAAATGAGACCCCCCTCCCTTTATTACGAAATCTGGAGTATCGGTTTGTGCTTCGGTTCCTCGAGGAGTCCGACGGGTCAGCCCAGGTGTCGCCCGGCGCCCGCCCGCGGGCGGCCGTGGGCGCCCCGTGGGCCCCCCTCGTGCGCCTGGGTGGGTGTGCCGAGGTTTCGGTTGGTACCCGCGCGGGGGGGGGCCTCGTGGGCGCCTCGTGCGCTGGGCGGCCGCACAGCTTGCACCGCATGCCTCAGATCACGCAGCTTGCACCGCACACCTTGCACCGCAGACCTGGCACCACACAGCTCGCACCGCAGAGCCTGCACCACACAGGCTGAGCCGCACAGCCTACCACGACCCAGCCTGCACCGCACAACACAGCATGCACCGCGCGTGTCCCACCGCACAGCTTACACCACGTAGCTTGTACCAGACAGCCCACACCTCCAGAGTGCAATACTTGCTGTTTGGGGCCCACGCGGGCACATCATGTTACACCCTGCACCTCGTCCGCGGAGTGTCGTCCTCTGGACGAGGGCGGAGATTCCTGGCGGCATCGGGCCAGACCAGCTCAGGACCCCCATCGACAGATGCCAGGCCCACCGGCCGCCCCACGCTGAGCTTGGCAGGCGGGCGCTGCACACGTAGTGCTGCAGGTCGTGCTCCGCCGGCTTCACGTGAGAGTGACCCTTCGCCGGAGTAGCCTCTCTGGTGCGCGGCATTCGGCGGGCGCGCGGGAGCCGAACCACCGCCGCACAGGCCGCAACCATCGCGGGCAGGCCGCGCGCCGAAGGGCATCCTTGCCTCGACTCCGGCTCCTCGTGTTGTGCTGCGGCGGCGCGCGCGTGCGCATTCGTGCTGCGCGTGGGCCCGCGCCATCCCGGCTGGAGAGCGCGGGGCCCCCCCCGACGTTGGATCCGCCGTGCTTCGGGCGCTGTCGCACCTAGGGCGGGAATTGCCCGCCCTGCTCTTGAAGGTCCTGCGATGTCGTGTTCCGCTCTGCTTTGCCGCCCCTGTTTCTGCCATGCCCTTGCGGATATATCCGCTTCTACTTTTCCTGAGGCGGGAGTGGCCGTCCCATTTGTTTGCATCGTTCGGGGTGCATGCCCGACACCATTCTTAAGTCGGAAATCAGCCACAGTACGGCGGATCCGAAGTCAGGGTCCCCAGAGGAGGAGACCAAGATGTTGCTCGGCAGCGTGGACAAAGACCAGAAGGGCGCCGTGAACTTCGAGGAGTTCTGCGACCTCATCTACGGGCAGAACGTGAAGATCGGCGGCAAGATCCACGAGGCAAGGCTCGACCTAAACAGTCAGTTGGTGATTTCGTGGCCTGTTTTCTTTGCGGTTTCGTTTTGTAGCAAAGGCGGAGCGAAGACAGAACGAGGGAAGACGGGTACCGCGGCCCTGAGGATCATCTTCGGTTGTGCTCCCCATTCGGACCACGAAGCGTGTGAGGGGTGCGCCGAAATGGGCGGGGAACCGCGTGCGAGCTCAGCCACTGGGGCCTCAGGTGGAGCTCCCCACAGGGCCACGAAGCGTGTGGGGGGTGTTCCGACATGGTCGGGGAACCACGTGCGAGCGCAGCCACGGGGGTCTCGTGTGGAGCTCCCTGCGGGGCCAGGAAGCGGGGGAGGGGTCCGCCGAACTGGGCGGAGAGCCGCATGCGAGGACGGCGGGAGGGGGCAGCGGGAGGAGTGAGGGCACAGCGGAGCTGTTCCTTCCAAACAAGGGCCCGACACCACAGGACGGCTGGGAAGCATCACATCGGCGGACGTCTGGGCTGGCGGCCGCCCCTGGGGGCGCCCACCTTCTCCTCCCTCCTGTTGCCGCTGCGCAGGCGCGAGCCGAAGAGAGGCCGCAGCTGCCTCTCCAAAGCGAGGGCCCACGAGGGCCCAACACCACAGCGTGGCTGGACAACAACAGAGCGAGCACGACAAACAACAACCCGGGGTGCGTCGAGCCCTGCCTCGAGGTGCAGGAGCGCTACGTGCGCCACATCACGAAGAACCTCATGGACAGCCTGATCACGAACGGGCAGGTCCTGGGAAAGGTCTTCTGCGAGATCGACCCCGAGAGGAACTACATGATCAGCAAGAAGCAGTTTGCCAATGCCATCGGCTCCCGGCGGCGTGCGGGCGGGAGTGGTGCGAGCGGGGCGGCCTTCGGAGGAGGCGGGGGGCGCCTTGGAGGTCCTCTTGCCTTCTCGTTGGGCTCGCTTCTGTGGAGGCATTGGACGTTACCGAAGTCTTGTCTTGCCGTCCAGCGGCCACTAGCGGCGAATAGGGAGGGGGACTGGTGGGTGGCCGGCGTGGGGCGTGTGCCGCTGTTTGCCGCTGATCGGTTGCCGCCCTCTGCCGCTGTTTTGCCGCTACCCCGGCAGCCTCCTGACCTGGAGTAGGCCCCCAGACCCCCGACGTTCATGATTTGTTCATAACGTCGACCCTCAGAAGTCTCGACCCATTCCCCTGGACCGGTTTTTCATCCGGAGTCCTTTTTTGACGGTCCCGAGGCGCGGCGAGGGCTCCCGGTGGCCGGAAACGGCCAAAAACCTCCCGTCCAGATTTTTGCACGACGCGATCATGTCAAGGGGGCCAGAAACGGCCAAAAAAAACCTCCCGTCCAGATTTTTGCAAGACGCGATCGTGTCTGGGCTTCCGTCAAAGCGAGCTGTAATTCTCAGACGTCTCCTGGGCCCATCTCCGAGAAGCCCCCTCCGCCTGCCCTCGCGGAAGGCCGAACCCCTCGCCGCGCTCCTTTGCTGCTGCCTGTGTTCGCAGCAGGGCCCCCCCCCAGAGGTCTCCACCCCTTCCCCGTGGCTTCTTTGCTTCCTCCTCCTCCTCCTCTTTCTCCTCTTCCTCCTCCTCCTCCTCCTCCTCTTCCTCCTCCTCCTCCTCATCTTCCTCCTCCTCCTCCTCCTCCTCCTCCTCCCTCCGGTCCCTCCCTCCCTCCCTCCCTCCCTCCCGCCCTCCTCCTTCTCCTCCTCTCCTCCTCCTCCCTCCTCTCCTCCTCCTCCTCCTCCTCCTCCTCCTCCTCCTCCTCCTCCTCCTCCTCCTCCTCCTCCTCCTCCTCCTCCTCCTCCTGGGATCGGATCGATGTGGCCCACAAAGTATTACAACATTGCGGAAAATCGAGACCAGAGGCCTGGACCCCATTTTTCTGCGCTCTTTTTCGAGCCGGATCGATCTGTGAGGGCTCAAGGGCCCGAAGGTCCAAGGCGTACGCCGGAGCGCGTGGGCCAGAAGGCCAGCCAATGCGCCGGTTCTCTCCGCTTTGCGGGAGCGGCGGCGGAACGAGGAGGAGAGGGAGGCGGAGGAAGGGGAGGACATCGTTTGCCTTTGGGTGGTGAGGGGGACGAGGAGGAGAGGGAGGCGGAGAAAGGGAAGGACATCGTTTGCTTCTGGGTGGCGAGGGGGACGAGGAGGAATGGGGAGGCGGAGGAAGGGGAGGACATCGTTTGCTTCTGGGTGGGGAGGGGGAAGAGGAAGAGAGGCAGGCGGAGGAAGGGGAGGACATCGTTTGCTTCTGGGAGGGGAGCGCCACGAGGAAGAGAGGGAGGCGGAAGAAGGGGATGACATCGTTTGCTTCGGGGTGGCGAGGAGGACGAGGAAGGGAGGGAGGCGGAGGAAGGGGAGGAGGGATGGGGGGGAGTCGAAACGGGACAAGAACGCCCCTGCGCAACAAAAAGGCAACGCCCGGATTCTGCAGGGCCCCGGGCTTCTGTCCACGGTCACCAGGGCCAGGCCAGGCGAGGCAGGGGCCCCCCGAGGGCGGACACGGCCAAAAACGTTCCGTCGCGAGCTCTGCCGCGCCGCGATGCGAACCGTGTTCTATTTCCAGCCATGGTCGCGTCGTACAGAGATCAGGGCGGGATGCTTCTGGACGCTGTCAGCCCCCGGGAGCCCTCGCCTGGCCTCGGGACCGTCGCAAAGCGACTCAGGATGAAGAGCTGGTCCCGGGAAAAGGGTCGGGACTCCCAGGGGCCTCGTGTTGAAACGATCAGGACGTCGCTGTCTGGGGATACGCTTTGACCCCACAGCTTTCGCCCAACCGCGTTTGCTCTTACCCAACGGCGCGGGCCGTCGAGGCTCCTCGGCCAACCACGTCTCCCAGCAGGCCATCGACTTCCTGTGGGCGTCCCAGTTCCCGGCCCTCCCTTGCCGCGCGTGCGCGCGCCCAGTCGCCGCGCCAGGGACTGCCCCGAGAGCCGTGCGCTGCAGCTTGCTCAGGGCAGGTGCTCTCGCCCAGTCTTCGGGCCCGGGGACCATGACAGGTCGATCCAGCATCGACAGGCGCCGCAGGAAGGTGGAGTGCAGGGCTCCAGTCGTGATTGCTCGGGTGCTTCCGCCCAGAGTCTTCGGGCCCGGAGGCCACCGCAGGTCGATCCGGCCCTGCAGATGCCACAGGATGATGGGGTCCAGGGCTCCGGTCGTGATGGTTCGCCATGTTGCCACGTTTTGTTTCTCGCAACGTCGGATCTCAGGCCACGCCGCCCGCGGCGCTGCTCCTCAGTGGGCCCGCGGGCTCCGCGGGCTCTCCTGGCAGCCCCTCGGCGATGGTCACGGGGGGCGTGCCTTCCTGACTTCGCATCCGCCGTTTTTGGGGCGATGTCGCTCGTAAGGCGGGAATCCCCGCCCCAGATGTCGAGCTCCTCGGATGACGATTTCCGCCCTGCCTTGCCGCCGCTGTGTCCGCCATACCTTTGCGGACATATCTCCCCCGCTTTTCTGGAAAGGCGGAACGTTGTGCTTGTCCCCAGCCATCATGTGGTGTTGAGTCCTCGTTTTGAAGAGACAGCGCCCCGCGTTCCTCCTCCTCCTCCTCCTCCTCCTCCTCCTACTTCTACTTCTCTTCCCCCTCTGCTCTCCTCCCCTGCGTGCCTCTGCTCTCCGCGTGCCAACCAGTTCGGCACACCCCTCACACGCTTCGTGGCCCCCTATGGGGCTCCACCGAAGGCAGTGGCGGCGTTCGCATGCGTCCGCCCCATCCAGTACAGCGCTTTGTGGCCCCATAGGGAGACCCGCCAAAGGCCATAGTGGAGACGTTCGCATACGTCCGCCCCGCCCAGTACAGCGCTTCGTGGCCCCATAGGGAGCTCTACCGAAGGCCCCAGTGGCGTCGTTGGCGTGCGTCCGCCCCGCCCAGTGCAGCGTTTCGTGGCCTCATAGGGAGCTTCACCAAAGGCCCAAGTGGCGACGCTCGCATGCGTCCGCCTCACCCAGTACAGCGTTTCGTGGGCACATTGGGGGCTTCATGGGAGGCCCCAGTGGCGACGTTCGCATGCGCCCGCCTTTTCAGTGCAGCGCTTCGTGGCCCCATAGGGAGCTCCACTGAAGGCTCCAGTTGCGACGTTCGCATGCGACCGCCCCACCCAGTACAGCGTTTCGTGGACCCATAGGGAGCTCCACTGAAGGCCCCAGTGACGACGTTCGCTCGCGTCCCCCCCGCCAATTTGGGCAGACCTCTCACACGTTTCGTGGCCCGATAGGGAGCTTCACCGAAGGCCCCAGTGGCGACGTTTGCATGTCGGCCCCCGCCCTACTTCGGCACACCCTTCACACGTTTCGTGGCCCCATAGGGAGCTCAACCGCATGACCCAGTGGCGACGGTCGCATGTCGGGCCCCCCCCATTTCGGCACACCCCTCACACGTTCCGTGGCCCCATAGGTGTGAGGAGGGGGTACACCGCACCTAAGGCCCCTCTAGCAGCGCCCGCATGGCGGCCCCGCCCCATTTCGGCACACCCTTTATACGCTTCGTGGCCCCATGAGGAGATCCACCGAAGGCGATACCCACAACGGCGATACTCACACCTGCATATGGTTGGGTTCTTCGCCAGGGCAGTGTCACGTCGTCTGGGTGCATCTCCGACCTAATTTTGAAGTCGGAGAATCAGCGAGAGTGCGGCGGACCCGAAGTCAGGGCAAGGCCGATGGCACACCCGGCGGCGGCGGCGGCACTCCGGTCACCACGTCGGACGCCTGGGCTCGGGGGAGTCTTCCTTCCGGCTCTGCCTCCCTGTGCCCGCGCCTCCACGACACGGATCGGAGCTCTACTGCTGCTCTTTCTCCCTTGGCCCCCTTTGGCCCTCCTCATTGGGGTCTTCCTTCCCAGAACTTGGGCGATCAGACACAGTCGAGTCGCCGTTGCTTGGGGCTCTGGACCCGTCCTCGGGAACGGCTTCTCATACCGAGCCATCCTTCGGGGCCTGGAGACGGCCTCCTGTGGTTCTGGAACTAGTGAGCCCCGCCCCCCGCGGCTTCAAAGAAAGTGTTCCCACAGTTCCAGTCTGTCGGCACCTTGGCACCACGACGGGTCTAATGTGACATAGGTGGTCGAAGTTTGGGCAAGTGGGAATGTCAAGTCGGAGGGAGAGCAGGGAGGAGACGCTGATGGCAAGGCGGACCGAGAGCCGACGTTGCCGCTGAGGCTCCGATCTCGACCGATCATGTATTCTACCCAGCGTCGTAATTCAGCCTCGTTGGCAAGTATATCGCAGCGCGTTCCAGGGAGGCGGCATTGCTGCTAAACCTCCAAGGTATCAACGACAGACAGCGGTGGCAAGCTATCGTGCCCAAGGGTGCTCGTGTCACAAGCCTGCGCTATCCCACATCAGGGGTGGACCTAAACGGTGTTTGGGCGATTCCTTGGACCGTTTTCATTTCGATGTCGTTTTGCTGTGAAAGCGGATTGAAGGCAAAACGAGGGAAACGAAAACAGAACGAAAACGAAAAACACCTGTCAGGTTCAGCCCTGTCCCACATACAGTGGGAACTGCTGCTTTGCAGGACTGGCGAACGGGAAGATCACCTAACCTCATCCAATCTGCGGCCAGATACCGGAGGGCAAGTCCTGCCCCCCCTCCCGGGCAAGAAACACTGTCGGCCACGTTCGTGGGACAGCCCGCGGGCAGCACGCTCCGCGGAGAGCTCTCGGGAAGCGCGACTTTCGGTCCCGGGTGTGGCCCGTCCGGGCCGCTGCGCGGGGGAGCTTGCTGCAGAAGTTCCGCCAGTGCTCAAGAGACGAGCAGCCGTCCTGAGACTGGCCAGGTGTACCGTTGAGTCGGGCTTGTCCCTCTACAGTGGGAGTATGCACAAATTGCCAACAGAGATAATATCGGGACGATGGTTTGAGTTTGATTTGTTTTGTTTGCCTATTGTTTGTGGCTATTTTCAAGTTTTCGTCCAAAACCCGCCTGCAGGGGGACATGCCCGACCCAACTCTGGGCGGTGGCTCGGCGAGCTCACTTCCAGGAGGCCGTCGGACATACCTTCCAGGCACCATTCCTGCCCCTGCTGCGGCTGCTGCAGCTGCTGCGACTCCTGCTCCTGCTCCTGCGCCTCTTCTTTTGTCCTTCCTCCTCCTCCTCCTGCTGGCCCTCCACTTCTCTTCTTTCTCCCTCGTCCTCCTCCCTCTTTCCCCTCCTCCCTCCCGCTTCCTCCTGTATCCTCCTCTTCCTCCTCTTTCTGCTCCTGCTCCCACACTCCCCGAGGAACAGTGTGCAGCAGCCAGTAGCCACTCTATATAACAACTTGTCCAGCTAGTCTTCTTCGCCTTCTCTCTCGGCTCGCTGCTCTCACACGTCGCCCGGTTGCTGCCATTGCCCTCCTCGGCCCTCCCCCCCCTCCCCTCCATCCACTGCCTCTGCCCCCCTTCCTCGACTTAGATCGGCCTGTCCCTCGACAGGGGGAATCTCCAAAAATAGATAAAAACAAATAATCGGGGGACGATTTGTTCAGTATTTTTGATTTTTGAGTGAATCTGTTGGACTATTTCTAAGATTTCGCCCAAGATCCCCCTGTAGGGGGACAGGCCCGACCTACTCCGCGACTCTCTCCCCCCCTCCTCGACTCTCCTCCCCCTTCTTGACTCTCTCCCCCCCTCGACTCTCTTCCCCCTCCTCCGAGTGGAGGCGCGGGGCCGGCTGCGAGGCCAGGCCTCGGACTCCGTGGCCCCATCTTGGGCGGCCTCTCGGGGCGGGGCCTGGTGCGGGCCGAGACTCCAGAGACCGCCTGCCTGTGGATCGGCGACTGCGAAGGGTAATGCTCTGGTTGCGCCGGGGTGTGGTTTGCGATCGGCACCGTTGGGTCGGGGGCAACGATGGGGAGGGATAGGCACAGGGGGGGACGCATCGACCCGCAATCGCCCACTGATCGCCGATGGGGGCCCGATGGCCCCAAAACCCGCCCAGGAAGGTGCGGATTCGCTATCGAGGGCCTGTCGCCGAGCTATCGGCGATGCCTCGCCGATTCCAGGTCGATGCATCCCCCCCTGTGCCAGTCCCCCCCCCTTCGGGGCCCCCCATTGGGGCCTGGGGAGCACGGCGCTGTCCTCGGCGGGCCACCTCGGGGCGCGGCGGAGAGCCCTGTGGAGGTCTTCGCCCGCCCCCTCCAGGGTGCCCCCCAGGGTGCCGGCTGCAAGCCACAACCCCTTGCAGACCACACCCCTCGGAGTCGCCGTTGCTTGTCTTCCTTCCTTACTCCCGGACGTGCCCCACCTGTCATGGCGCCAACATCGCAGAGCGGATTTCGTGGGAAAAAGACAGGATGGGCCCGGAGTGTCCTGGAGCATTTCGTTCCGGATTTCGAGGTGAATTTCGTGCGGATTTTTGTTGGCCAGGAGTGAAGACCAAAAGAACACACGCGAAATTCACTTCGTTTTTCGCTCGCCGTTTCGTGTAAAAATCCGCGCAGAAATCCACGCAGAAATCCGCTGCAGCACGTCTGCAAGGCCGGAGAGCAGTGACACCTGCTTCTTCCGAGCGGCCTTTCCAGCCGAGACTTCGAGTTCCCCAGAGGCCCAGCCGCCAGAGGCTCCCCTTGAGTTCCCCAGAGACCCAGCCGTCAGAGGCTCCTCTCTTCACCTCGCGCTTCCCTCTCTGGGGGCCTCTCGCAGCAGGAGGAGAGCATCAGCGCTGGAGAGGTCGTTGGGGAGAGCCCCTCCTCCTTGCGCACCAAGGCCCCTCCCACGTAGCTCCAAGCCCGTGGCCCATCCTGTGCTGCGGCTCCCAGGGGTGCGGGCCACACGAGAGAACTTCTTGTCGCGACGCGCATGCTTCGTGGACGAACTGCTGTCTGCAAGCGGGGGCCTTCGGGGGCTCAAATGGGCCCCACCCCCAAACCTCGATCCTCGAGCCCCAGGCAAGAGGTCCGCTCGAGATGGGGTCCGTGCTGGCCGGTGCTTTCGAACCGCGCCGAGACGACGCCGTCGTCGAACCGCCCAGGGCGCCTGCCGCAGTTGTTCGAGCGGCGCCTGGCCGCGGCGACGAGAACCTCCAGAGGCTCCACCTCCTCCTGCTCCTGCTCCTCCTCCTCCTCCTCCTCCTCCTCCTCCTCCTCCTCCTCCTCCTCCTCTCCCAAACCGGGTCGGAGTTGATAGGCGTCGGAGGATCGCGACGCAGCGCTTGTGCATCGGCGATGCGGCTTATGCGAAGCCCGACTTCCTCCATGTTGCCAATGCAGCGCCGACGCCGCTAGTGCATCGCCGATGTATCGGCGGAGGCGGCGCGACCCTCCGACCCCATCTGTGCTCGGACCCCGTGTGAGAGGCCTCCGGAACCGCCCCTGGAGGACCCTCCGAGACGACGGCGCCGTCGACCCCCGTGGATGGGGGGGCCCCGCGGCGCACCCGGCAGGTTCCCCAGCATGGAGAGCCACGATGCCGACAGGGATCGGGGGCCAGAGAGCGGCTCATGGGGGGGACGCGCAGGTAGGGGCAGAGGTGGGGTCAGGAGGAGCATCACCACAGAACGGCTCCAGGAAGCAGGAGATGTGAGCATCCAGCTGGGTTCGTTCCCCAACCCCACCTTGAGATAACCCCGTCCCCTCTCTACGAGCCCCCGAGCAGGGGCCAGCTGCGCGCAAGAAGGGCCTCTCGCCAGGGTGGCCTTCGTGTGTGCGGCTTTCGCCGGCTACACGTAGGAGTGACGTTTTGCCAGAGTGACCTTTGGCCGGGCCCATACGATGCGATGGCAGCGGCTTGGGCGCTTGGCGGTTTCCCCAAAGGCCCCCCGCGGCCGCGCACGAAAGTTAACTCGGGCATCTCCCTCTGCAGAAAGAATTTGCGAACCGGCAGCGGCCCTGCAGATTCGGGCCCCTGTTTTTCCTTACCGCACATCCGCAACAACCGCCCGCACAGTCTTTGTAGCCGTGGCTAGTTTCTTCCATTTCCCTCTCCTCGTTCTTGTCTCCCGTGGCTTTCCAAGATTCAACTTGTGGGCGTGTGTTCTCTAGCCGCCTCCTTTGGGGTTGGCTTGGGGCGCGCGCGCGCTCTGGGTGGGTCGCCGACGGCGGGCGCCCCGATGGCGCCGGGCGCAGCGAGCGGTGCCCGCGCTGCCATTTGAGCTCTCCACAAGAGTTGTTAAACCGAGGTCTCTGTAACTGGGGGAAAGGAACCGACGAAGAGGGGGCGAACGGTAGGGTGCCAAGAGGGTAGGGGGCAAAACGTAGGGGGAAGGGGGAGGAGAGGGCATGGGGAGGGGGAGAGGGGGATGGGGGGGGGGGGGGGGGGGGGGAGGGGAGGGGGGGGGGGGGGGGAGAGGGGGGGGGGGGGGGAGGGGGGGGGAGGGGGGAGGGGGGGGGAGTGAGAGGACATGGGGAGGGGGGATAGGTCTACTGTAAGACCCGAGTAGCAGACGGTATCATTGGAGTGGTTGATGTGTAGGAGCCAACGTATTAACAAACAGTCAATGTTGAACCAAAACCATCCAGGTTAATATGTTAGTGCTCACATATATATATATATATATATATATATATATCCGTATCAGTAGTTCAGCACTCGATCCAGGGCGCCCTTGCATCCTTATTGAAACGCGCGAGTGGTGTTCCGAATGGTTGCAGCGAAACTGAACTTTGAAGTTGTGTGGAATGCATCGCAAGGTCTTGCGTCCTTGATTCGCGCGTTCGGCCAGGGGGCCCCATTCGCGTGCGCCCGTCGGCCGTTTATCTCAAAACGAACGCGCCGACGGCGCATATGGATCTTCTTGACATTTTGAACGGAGGTCCAGGCGCCCCCGCCTCGACCGCGGCGGGCAGCGGCGATGCCGCCACCGCCGAGGAGGGCGCCGCTGCCCCGGTAGCGCCCGCCGCGGCGCGCCCGCTGCCGCGGAGGAGGACCGTGGCGGAGAGGCTCGTTCAGGTTGAGAAGAGGCAGCAGCAATTGAGGTACAGGGGCCGAGACGGCGTCGACGATGACGACGACGAAAACGACGACGACAAATACGGTGACGATAACGACGTCGACAACGACGCGTGAGAGAGCCAGGGAGGACGGGTGGAAGAGGAGGGGGAGGAAGGCGACAGGGAGCACGACGACGATGATGAGACGGGGAATGGCCATTTGAAATGGCCATTCCCCGTCTCATCATCGTCGTCGTGCCCATTTCGAAATGGCCCATTTCGATCCATCTTACTTCCTCTGGTCACCCCTTTTCTACTCCACCTGGTCACCTCATTTCTCTGGTCTTCCTTATTTCGATTCGCTTCGCCCGACCCCAGGCCGCCTCGCGTTTGCAGTCGCAGTCTAGTCCTCTCGGCCCCCGTTCAAAACTGCGCGCGCCAGCAAAAAGTTGAAGTCGGTGGAGGCGCGGCTGGCCAAAGTAGAGGCCGCCAGTGACACTCGCGGGCGAGCGTGGAACTCCACGCAGTTGAATCTAGGAAATCACTGTTCCACGGCGTCTTCGGCGGGTGCCCCAGTAAAGCACGCAAAGCAGTTTGACACGCATTCGATGCTCAAAGCATGTTTCTCCAAGAGCGGCGAGGAGTGCACCACGTACATCACTGGCATTCGCGCTGCCGTGTCTCACTATGCACTTGCTGCGCAGCGAAAGTCTGCCGAGTCCATGTTGGTTGGATCCCAATCGAAATACTTATTCATAGAACGCAGTTTCGACGACACCCCCGTCCACTTGTCGTTTGGGCACCTCGCGGAGAGCCTCCGACCATATGTCAAATACATACTTCCGATGAACAAGCGTCGGCTGTTAGGTAAAACCCTAGCGACCTACAACGAAATGTTGAAGCTTGGTTTGTCAAAATCCGCCCACGGCGTCATGGACGTGTTCTGCGTGCACATGCAAGTTGACCACGGCTCAGGCGATAAGGGGAGGGGGCCCGCGTCCAAGTCTCGGGGCGAGGTGGGGCGGTGGCGAGGATGGAGGGAGGGAGGGCGATGGGGGGAGTTCAGGGTAAGACGGGCGAGGCATTCGCATTCAAATGACAATCCTCATCGCCCCCATCCTTGCCCTGATATTGTACTCATGCCTCCTCCACTCTCCCCTCCACTCCCTCTTCCACTCCCTCCTCCGCTCGCGTTTGCCTGCCCGCCTGGGCCTTGGCCAACTTGCATGGGGGAGGTGATTTCCATGTGCTGCACGTCCCCCCATGCGTCATGCTCGGGAAATCCGCTGGCCACATTTTCAAGGCTGTGGAGGGTTTGCTTGACGGCGCCTACAGCGCGCGCGCGATCGAGCAGATCCTGGCCTCTCATCAGAAGGACAGGGTCTCCCGGTCTCCTTTTGTCCCTCCTCACGTTGCCACGTTGCCGCCGATGGCGGTTCGGGGCCCCAGGAGTTGGCGCTGCTCGTCGACTGCACCGACAGCGCGTCCGGCAACAGGAAGTGCATCATGTTCACCGGGGCCGTCTGCGGGGCCAACACGCTGCACTACGGCGTGCGTTGTCTCGCACACCAGTCTTTCCGAGGCGGGGCGGGGGGAGCGAGGGGGAAGAAGGGAGAGGGGGATGAGGACGAGGAGGAGGAGGAAGAGCAGCTCAGGCGGGAAGGAGTGACTCGATGGGGGCTCGTGCTTTGCATGTTTGGCCCCCGCCCGCTGTCGTCGAGCAGTCCCTGGATTGGTGCGGTTCGTGCATCCTGCATTTTACGATCTTGTCCATAGCTTTGTATTGCTCGTTTCGCCCTTGTCTCTATGGCCTTGTATCTTGCAACGTTGGAGTGGGGCAGGCGTCGTCGTGGTGCTGGAGGGTTATGCTGTGTTGAAGGACTTGAACGCGCTCGGCTCGGTGTTCCGCATCAGCACTAGACAGACTCAATTTCGACGTGCCCTGGCGAGCTTGATCAGGCGCGAGCTTCAGTATCACGGCGAGGAGGATCAGATTGACCCGCCCTCAGATGGCGCCCCCCATCGCCGTCGCGACAAGATGTTGTTGGATTATCTCATACTGGAACGGGCGACGCGCAGAGAGTTCGCCACGCCCACGGAGACGGTTACCGAGGACACGGTTCACAAGCGCGGGCAGATGTTGTATGATCTGCTGCAGGCTCCTTCGGCCCCTCCCGCGATCCCACATCCCTTGATGTCTTCACTCCCATGCGTTACTTCGCTTTCGTTTCTGCCTCCTCCCAGGGCCCTTGGAATTCTGAGATTATTCATCATTACTGCAGTGCCGACTGTGCGTGTGGAAGATCTAGGGAGTCTGCTGTGGCTTGCATTACTGAGTTGCTCTTCTGGCTGTTCTGCACGTCAATGCCGGGTTCCATATGCTTCAATCGGTGGACGTCGCTCGGCCCTTTCTGCACGTGGTCCGCCAGTTGTCTGGTCATCCATAACATTTTTCGGCGCTCCTGGCATCTGGCTTTTAAGAAAGACGCAGACGAGGCGCCACAGGGCGAGCCCGACGTCGGCGCAGGTGACATAGGTTTGGAATCGTTCTCCCAGAAGCTGGCGCGGCACATTTTGAAATTCAGCAGGTTCCTCGATGATGCGGACAAGCCCGGCCAGGCAATTCTCCTCGCGTTGGCGTCCAAGCCAGTGGACGAATTCGTATTGGAGCTTATTCGGAGAGACCACAACGGCCGAAGCCTCTGCGACTTAACGTCTCAACGCACAAATCCTACTCGAGATTGCCAGCGGGGACTCGTGGACCTATTGAATTCGAACGTCGTCCCCGTCGCTGTCGCTGAGTTTTTCCCAGGCTCCCCCGCTGCGAAGCTGCTCGGGCAGTTCAGGTCCATCGTCTTGCAACTTTCCGCGGCCATGTATTACCGCGTGGACGCCTACGTGCAGTGCTACCCGTTTGCCCTCTTGCACATGGTACATCCTGAGAAGTCTGAGCAGCAGCGTTTGGCTGCAGCAGAGGCGTTGGTTAGCCATCCCCGTTGCTGCCTCGACACTGCATTTTCTTTGAAACTCAAGCAGAAGTACGTGTCGGCGAAGAAGTTGTCTGATTCTGACGCCGTCAGGGGGGTCCTCCGGGCATGGATGGACCGTGGCAAGGCTACAGTGTCGCACGTTGAACGGATGCATGCGACCAACAAGTCTTCCTTCAGTTCGTCGGGGTCAGACAGACGTAACGCCGAAGGCGCAATTTATTACAGCACTTGCAAAAAGTTGATGGCTGGGCACGTGGCACGTGGCCGCGTGAATTATGCTGCCGCGCGGTCCTCAGCTGACTACGCCAAGAAAAAGTACGGCTTGCGGACGGCCTCCAGCGCGAGGCGGCGGTTCGTGAAGAAACCTGGTGGCGGTGTCCGACGGACCACTTGGGCGGACGGGGAGGGCCCCGGGGCCAAGATATATCGGAATCCTGATGGCAACTTAGCATGGACATACGTTAGTGTGAAATCGAGGTTGGCAAAGATTGCAAGAGGTTGCCGAAGCTGGGGCAGGTCGGCTGAGAACGACGCCCGCGCTAAGTGGAGGCGGGAGTTCAGCCTCATGGACGAGGAACAACGGGCAACTTGGGCAAGTCTCAACATTGGGCCCCCGCAGCTGAACGCCGACTCCGACGAGGACGTTGACGGCCGCTCCGCCCAGGT
>CAUYUJ010014769.1:0-90000 GCA_963575745.1 Prorocentrum cordatum | reverse complement strand
GCATGGGGATCTGTTGCTGAGGCAGCGCGAGGAGTTCAATCGGTTTCTGGGTGATCTCCTAGCGCTACTCGCTGACAGAGAGTAACGCCAGTTGAACACTCAGGCATTGTTTGAACGCCGAGCGCGGCTGCGTTGTGGAAGCGTGGCTTCGCACTTCCCCCCAGGGCGGAGGCCGTGGCGGAGGTGGCGGTGCCCCGCCCGGCGGTGGCGGCGGCATCGCCCCAGGCCCCTCCGAGCCGCCAGGTCCAGCGGCCCCGCCTGCGCCACCGCTGCCACCTCCTGAGGCCCCGCCTGCACCTCCTGAGGCCCCGCCTGCACCTCCTGTGGCACAGCCCGAGTTCGGCCCAGAGGCTCCGCCTGAAGGCCCCGCCGCCGCTCCAGAGAGGCGGGTTGGCCCGGACGGATGGTTGAGGCTCCCTCTAGCCAGCGAGCAGGCTTACGTGAGGCTCTCAATGAATGCCGATGAGAGCTGGGATTTCAGGGCAGTTTGTGCAGTCTGCGGGGCCACTAGGAGTCGCACCTGTAAGCCCCCGCCGCCCACTGCGAAGCCAGGTAGTAAAACTTACGGGCAGGGGCGGCCATTCGGCAGGGTTTGGGCATTTGCGCGCCAGGCAGACGTTCTCGGCCCCGCGCACGATGCAGAATCTCATAGAAGTTATAAGGACACCCCCGAAGAGCGCGGCGCTGCTCGGGAGGAGGGGTCCGCGCGCCCTGGGGCCGAGGAGTGGCTCCAGAAAGAGCGGCCCCATGATCTTCTTCGCGACAGGGCAAACGGGGAGCCTATCGATTTGCCCTGATTGTACAGTTGACAGCGCCTGGCGTCTGGCACGTGAAAAGTCGTCGAGGATGCGGGGAGGGGGAGGGGGAGGAGGATGGGGAGGAGGAGGAGGAGGGGGCCCTCGACGACAAGTGCGCCTCCTGTGTTTGTCTGGCAGCAACGAGACGGGGTTATAGTAGTTGCATGGGGGTAAGACGTTAACAGTTGTGTTTGAAATGCGGGAAGAGCATGCGTTCCATCATGATCACCAGTGGTCCCTATCTCGATGCAGCCAGCGCGTGGGCCACGTCACTCGTAATTTGTCATCGCTGACTGCCGATGCAGGGTACCAGGTCAAGCCAGGATTGCAAGCTTCGCAATTTCCTGGCGCCTGCCATTCCAGGGTGAGCCGCGGCGGCCATGTCGCAGGAGGCCGCGTCGCCGGGCCAGGTGCCCGCGCCTGGCGCAATCGGGCAGGAGCGGGGAGGGCTTGACACCAGCATGGAGTTTGCTTCAGCGCCTCCAACAGTCTATTATGATCCCGCCGATCCTGCCCTTTTCTTGTCCCAGGCACGGGAGGCCAATGCCGACGCAGGTGTCAGGAGGAGCGCGCCAGCGACGCCCGACCCCATCCAGGCTGCCCGTGCGCCAGCACGTCTGGGGAGCAATACGGGGGGTTGTTGACAGGGCCTCGGGGCCTGGCGAAAGATTGCGAGCCCGTTCTCGGGGGGCGGATTTCCTTGGGGGGTGTATTCTTATTTAGCGTACTCTTCTGGGTCGTGGTTCCTGCTGAGCCGCGCAACCGATGGCACTAGTTCGGAGCGCGTGCATATGATCGCCCCCTCCAGACGTCGCCAGCCATCATTGCCGATTCCATGTCGGTGGGCGTCTCTCGGGCTCGGGGGATAGGGGCCCACGACGTTCCAGATCTAAGGGCCAGGCCTCTCGCTGGAGCTTCTTCCCGATTAAAGGCTACCGACTGGCATTGCCGCATCTGCGACTCTTGGAACCCCGGCCACGAGACGCGCTGCTTGGTGTGCGGGGCCGCTCCGAGAGCCACGGGGGCGAAAGTCGGGGCAGTTTTTTGGAACGACAGCATGGGCATATACGTGGCTGGCGCCGTCTCCCGGGGGTCGTTTCGATTGAAATGGTGTCCGAGCAATTCCCCGAGACGCCCTGCGAGCGGGGCTTCCAAGCGTTCGGCTGGGACCATTCTCAAACAGTGCTTGCCCTCGGGGCTGCTGGCCAGGCTACTCATGCCACATAGTTTGCTCCGCGCGGCTTGCCCCGATGACCTTGCGCCTCGCAGCTCAGGTGCAATTCGCCTTTTGGGGTCAACGCTTGCAGAGATCCCCGATTGGCTTCTGGCCCCCAACTTGTCCAGTGAAGGTAGATGCCCTCGACGCGGTGCTCGACCTGGAGGGCGGCGCTGGGGGCGCGGGCGGGCGCGGTGGCCGCGGCCTCGGCCGCGGCCGCGGGGGCCGCGGCGCGACGCCGGCGCAGGAGGGCCAGGGCAAGGGCGGCACTAAGGGGAAGGGCAAGGGCGGCAAGAAGGGGAAGGCCAAGGGCGGCAAGAAGGGGGCCAACAAGGACCAGGACGGGAAGAAGGGCAAAGGCAAGGGCGGCAAGAGGCAGAACGGCAAGGGCGTCGGCAAGGGGTCCGACGAGGGCGCGCAGAAGGGCAAGGGCGGTCTGACCAACTGGTTAACTCCGAGCGCCGTCATCGAGAACACCCCCGCGTTCAAGAACAGCAGCAGCCAGGTGTGGGCATCTCCGAGCGGCAGCGCCATCGAGAAGAAGCGCCGCCCAGCATTGCAGGTGCGCCTGGGTATGCGGAGGAGGCCGGCGGCGAGGGCGCCGACGCAGCAGAGGGCGCAGGACTCGGGCATGAGCCCCTTGGGCAACATCATGGACGTGTTGGGGCGGCCCCAGGACCACGACTCGCCCGCGCGCGGGGGGCTCTCTCTCCGCTCTCTGGCCCCCCCTCTCTGGCCTCGCCCCCCATGGAGATGCGGGGGGGGGGGGGGCGCGGGTGGGATGGGGGCGGATCCACTCGGCGGGGTGGGGGAACGCGTCTCCGCAGCAGGATGGCTCACCACGAAGGGTGAGACTCCTGCCAAGGGGCCGCTCCCTTCGCCCCTGCCGAGGGGATGTGCCCATTCTTTTTCGCGTAGGTCGAGCCCCCCGTTTGGGCGATCTGGAGGGGAGGGAGGCTAACGAGGGGCATGATGTGGACGATGGCGATTTCGCTTGGGACGATGATGATGGCTTTGCTGTGCTGATGCCGATGGCTACGACGATGATGGCTACGACGATGCTGACGGCGCTGATGATCGCGACGATGATGATGGCGATGTCGATCGCGACGATGATGATGGCGGTACTGCTGATGATGATGGTGACGACGACGATGCTGATGGTGCCGCTGTTGTTGCTGCTGGTGATGTTGATGTTAATCGCACTTTAGGGTTATGGTGACAACTATGCCTATCAGGATGCTGACGATGGTGACCGAAACTCGTACTCGTCGGAACTCGTCGGATCCTCCTCCCCACCCTCCTCGTCCTCCTCATTTCTCCTCCTCCGCCATCCCGCCCCCTCCACCTCCCGCATCCTCCTCCTCCCCACTCGCCCTCTCAGGATGAGGAAGACTCGGGAGACGGACTCGTCGCGTTCCTGGTGCAGCGGGGGAGGCAACGATTTGAAGAGAGAGTGGAGGCGGAGGAGAGGAGGCGACGATTGAGGGATGAGGAGTACCAGCGCTTCCTGCGGGCCCAAACGTGGGCAAGGTTTTCGCAAGCGAGGGGGCAGTGGGTGGACGAGCTCGTCACCGAGTCCGGGGAGGAGGAGCTCCCTCCCCGCCCGCCTCCTCCTGCCCCTCCCCTCTTCCTCCTCCTCCTCCTCCCTAGATGGGCAAGTTTGAGCCAGGCCATCTCAAGTGTGACCGTCTTGGTGCCGTGCACTTCCCCTTCGGGCTTTTCCATTCCATTCCATTCCATGACATTCCATTCCTCTTCCTCCTCCCCCTCCCTCTCCTTCCCCCGCCCCCTTCTGATCATCATCAGTCGTTCCCGAGACGCCCCAGCGGCTTCCTTGACCCCCTCTGATACACCCCATGCCCCCCCCCTGCCCCCCCTGCCCCCCTCCCAGCCCCCCCCCCCTTCCCCCTTGGGGCCGGCGAATAGCCGGCGAATAGCCCCCTCCCCCCCCCCTCCTGTTCTTATTGATTCCCTTTATGAAGGAGGCGCCCCCCCTGGGGCCCGGCGAAGAGCCGGCGAATAGGGGGGGGGGGCAGGGGGGGGGAGAGGGGGGGGGAGGGGGGGGGGCAGGGGGGCCAGGGGGGGGGGCATGGGGGGTATCAGAGGGGGCCGCGAGGCCCCAAGGACGCATGCAGGAGGTGCGAGGGGCCTTGTCGGGGCAACTAGGATCTCGTCGGGGGGCCTTTCGATTCACTCCACAGGGCGCAGATGATGAGGAGGAGCCACCGAGGCCACCAGTCCCGAGGCGCTTGGGGCGCCAGTCGAGCGACGCCGGCCGCTGCGCGGCGGGGAGGTTGAGCCACTTGGCGGACCAGATGTTCAGTCTGCTTTCCCCTGCCTCCAAGAGCCGCCTGCTCGCGAACTTCCAGCAGTCCGAGGTGGCCACCGGCACAATGTGTAGTGGCAGTGACGTGTGCGTGCAGGTGGTGGGAGAGATAATGCGTTGCTGCAATGCCTCCGTCGACCATACCTTCTCGTGTGAGATCGACGCCAACGTTCAGACGTTCATCAAGGCGTTTGCCTGCCCCAAACGGTTGTTCGCTGACGTGACGTCGTTCCTCTCCGAGCGGCCCTTTGACTTGCTTTCCCAGAAGTGCGCCGCGGTCCCCCCGAGCACGCTCATCTTCCAGGGCTTTGTTTGCAAGGACCTCAGCTACATGAATCAGAAGGCTGGTGAGGCCGCTGCCTTAGCACCGTGATCGTCTGACCGATGCCGTCGCTCTTAGTCGATCGGTGGTCTGTGGGCCACTCACTTGGAGTGGAGTGATGACTTGTCACTCGTGTATGTCTGGCGGGCACTGTAGTACATATAACGTGCCTGGCAGGTTGCATGAGTTGTGGGTCTTATACGCTAGCGGATATGTTCAAATCGGCAGCGGTCGTAGGTATCTCGTAGTGCACTTCTGACGCTGTCTGATCGCGATGCCTTCGGTCAGACATCGGGCGGTCGCATCGGTTGTTCTGAGGCCTCCACCTGCATCGCTGACAAGACCCATCGCACGGGCACGACCTTCGCTGGCGGCCTGTCCTACGTCAAGAAGTACCGCCCACAATTTGCCTTCTTGGAGAACGTCGCGGCGATCGCAGATCCAGACAAGAGGACGGGCCGCTCGAACAGCGATGAGGTGCGCGATCAGTACGCCAAGATTGGCTATGCGGTGTTCTCCTGGGTGTACGACTCTCGTCGGCACGGAAGCCCCCACAGGAGGATCGGATGATGGGCAGGGGGCGATGTAGGCAGGGCCACGGAGATAGTGGGAGGGAGAGGCAAGAGGGAGGGGGGGGAGGATGGGCGCGGACAGGGGGCCGATGAGGCACAACTGGGGGGGCTAGCAGGACGCCCCGCTGCGGAGTAGAGGGGGCTTGGTGATCGGAAGGGCGGAGGGGGAGCGACAGGGGGGGGGTGGGGGAGGGGCCCCCGTGCGCAGGACGCGGTGGTGGGCCGTTGCCGTCCGCATCACCGACGGCGAGCCGCTCAGTCGCAGTGAGGACTTGGACAAGCTGGGCGAGCGCATGGGCCAGACGCTGCAGCGCCTTGAGATGGAGCCGGCCCCGCTCAGCGACATCTTGCTGGCCGAGGACTCGGCCGGCGACCTCCCGCGTGTATCCAGCCTGCGGGGCTGAAGAGCCCTCTTAGAGCCATCTTGGGGCCCTCTGGGAGCCCTCTTGGAGCCCTCTTGGAGGCCCTCTTGGAAAGCAAAGTGGCTGAAAATATGTTCAGCCACTTTGCCCTCTTGGATCCCCCTTGGGGTCCTCTTGGAAACCTCTTGGGGCCCCTCTTGGAGCCCTTTTGGGGTCCTCTTTGAGCGCTCTTGGAGCCTCTCGGGGCCGTCTTGGGGCCCTCTGGGAGCCCTCTTGGAGCCCTCTTGGAGGCCCTCTTGGAAAGCAAAGTGGCTGAAAATATGTTCAGCCATTTTGCCCTCTTGGATCCCCCTTGGGGGTCCTCTTGGAAACCTCTTGGGGCCCTCTTGGAGCCCTCTTGGGGCTTCCTCAGGGCCCCCAAGAGGCTCCAAGAGGGCCCCAAGAGGGCCACAACTAGGATCACCCGGCAGAGGCCTTCCGGGTGATCCTAATTGGGGCCGTCTTGGGGCCGTCTTGGAGCCTCCTGAGGCCGTCTTGGGGCCCTCTCGGAGCCTCCTCAGGGCCCCCAAGAGGCTCCAAGAGGGCCCCAAGAGGGCCACAACTAGGATCACCCGGCAGAGGCCTTCCGGGTGATCCTAATTGGGGCCGTCTTGGGGCCGTCTTGGAGCGTCCTGAGGCCGTCTTGGGGCCCTCTCGGAGCCTCCTGGGGCCCCTGGAAGCTCTCCCCGAGGGCTTCGGGAGAGGCCCCAGGACAGTTTATAAAAACAGCTTGTTTTATAAGGTGCTCTGGGGCCGTCTTGGGGCCCTCTTGGGGCCGTCTTGGGGCCCTTTTCGGGGCCTCCTGGGGCCTTCTGGGGCCCTCTTAGGGTTCTCTTATGGCTGGACGCCGCTCGTGCAAATACTCGTGCGTTTGGACCCTGGGCGGAATCTGGGGGCCCCTGTTGTTGATCTTTCTGGAGCCGTCCTGGAGCCGTTTTGGACCCCCTTACTTCAATGATGGAGGGGCTGCCGGGCAGGACTCGGAGGAGTTGAAGGAGTCCATGGCCCTGGAGGCGAAGGAGAATCAGGTGGACGACGCGGCGCTGCTCCTCCGCAGGCACCCCCAGAAGAAGGCCAAATTGGAGTGGCCCGATGAGCACCAGGCAGCGTTCCGCGAGGAGGGCTTCCGCTACCCCCCCGTGTGGGAGATCCATTATTCCCCAAGCGAGTTAGAGCGCATCAGCGTGCTTTGTGACCGCGCCAGGGAGGTCGTGCTTTGGCACGACCTTAAGCTGGGCAGGCTCCCACCTGGCCCTGGCTCAGCTGCCGAGGAGCACATAATTGATGTCAGTCAGAATTTGGGCAGGATCCCTTCCTGTATCGGCGGCGTTCCCTGCCTGACTTCCAAGTCTCTCCCTTGGTGCCGCAAGCGTTTTAGGCTTCTGCAGCCGTGCGAATGCCTTGCTGCCCAGGGGATCCCGCGCGCGCCCATCCAGCGGTATGCAGCTCTGGGCCTCACGCCCAACATTTTGCGCGGCATCGCAGGTCAGGCTTTCAATGCACACACTGCGATGGCCATGGGATTTGCAGCCTTGGCCACGTTTCCCGTGTCTAACGGCGCGTCCCAGAGCCGGGCGGAGCGTGATTGGCAGGCCTCTTTCACAACATCTGCACTGCCTGGGATCTGAGCAGACGCATTCGCAGTGCGCCGTTTCCTCTTGAAGTATGAACGTACGATCTCCTGAAGCGGGGCAGGGTAGGGTAGGGAGTAGTAGGGAGTAGGGAATGGGGGGAGGCAGACGCAGGCAATGCTTGGGTGAGTGGTGGGGCATGCAATCCTTTCGTTCGAGGCTTGATGGAGCGGTATCCGCTCGGCCATCTGTCCAACTTTACCTTTTCTCTTCGCCTGAGCGGTGGAACTTGTCTGCCGCCATCAGGTCGCCGCGCATCCGGTTGAGTCGTTCCATGCCGTGCACCAGGGTGCGTTGCGGCAGGAGGCGCAGTTCGCAGTCGTCCGGGAGTGGGCGGGCGGGCGGGGAGGTCACAGCATCCAGCATCGGGCGCTCAGGAGTCGGCAGCGGACGAGCGTGGCGGCAAGGCAGTTCGCAGAGCCCGCAGTTGCACATGGGGTGTCACCAGTCGGCGTGCTTCAGTTTCCAGTTGGCCCGAGTGTTTTGGTTTAATTAGTTGTCGAATGCGCCCTTTGGGGCCATCATGGCCTCGGCGCCCGCTGCGTGCTATCCAGCAGACATGGGATTCCGTACAAACGCAAGCAAGGACAAACATAAGTCACCCGAGCTGCTCCCCCGCCCTGCCCCGAACCCCGAACGAACGAAGCGTTGGATTTCCCCGCGTGCGGGAGCAGCTCAAAGCAGTGAGCAGATTTGTTTCGGATTATCCAGCAGCCTAAGCGGTTCTCAGCATCAGCGAAACAGAGAGGCAATGCTCTGAGAGGCCCACGAGAGCGAATGAGAGGACCAGCACATCACCGAAACAAAAACATGTCAACGGCATGGCACGTCGACGAAAAGGCAAACCGCTTGCAAATCATACGAAAACTCGCCCAGCGGAACGGGCCTTGGAACTCTGAGCCGTCCAGTGCAGCGGGGGGTTCGCGCCCCAAGCTTGCCCCGCTCGGCGTGGGCCCGTCGGAGCTGTTCTGGCTCGAGCTCTCGGTTTGCCTTGCGAGGGTCGCCTTGGCGCCGGCGCCTTTCCTGGGGTTTGCTAGCTTCCGTGCTGAGGTCCGCGCCGATGGCGGACATGCTGGACCTCCTGAGCTCGGCGGGGGACCAAGACGACTACCAGCAGCATGACGTGGGCGCCGAAGGCCCTCCAGAGCCCGAGCAGGTCGGGCGCCGATCAGCAACGCATCTTCGTTGCCCCCCCCGCTGTGATGTTTTCCAGAGTTCGCGGGGCCCGCGGATAACATGGTTTGCGGCCTCGTGGGCCGTCGGCAGATTTCGGATTTTTGTTGAAACCAGCACCTCGGAGCTCAAAGGGGCGTCGAAGATGCGCGTCTGATTCGGCGCCCGTGCGCCCGTGAGGTCAGGAAGCGCCAGAAGCGAGCCCATGGTTTGTCTCAGTCGTGTGGGATCGGGAACATCGGGATCTTGATCTCCTCGGCACTCTCGATCCTCGGCGCCCGCTACGCTTCCATCATGGACAAGATGTGCCGCGTTTGCGGTTGCCGTCTGGGGGACCCCGATCCCGTCAATGAGTTGTTGACCAGAGCTTGGAACAAACCTGATTTCGGTGGCAAGGTGTGCGCCTACTGCGGTGCATCCAAATGGAAATTATATCCCGGGAAAGGGTGGGCTGAGGTGGATACCAAGCTGACCGACAAGGAGGAGGCAGGGCGCTTCACTACGTTCATGACCGCCTTGATTGAGAATCTCAAAGCAGGTGGAAAGTCCTCTCGGTTCATCGACCGCCCCGCCGAGTCCTTGACCAAGGAGGTTGGCGTTGAGATGAAGTCCGGGGTCAAAGGCATTGCGAAGCTGTACGACGGCTACTTCGGCATCCACGGGGACCCGTTGACCAACGGCCTCGGCCACCAGCTGGTGGAAAGGTACAAGTGGAAGGACGGCAGCATCAGGCTCTCGGTCGGTCTCAGGGGGGGCCCAGGTGGCAGGAGGGCTACATCTGCGCCTCTTGAGGAACCGCCGACGCCGCTCACTCTTCCCCGGTCGCCACGGCCGATAGGGGTAGGGCACAGGGTGTCGGCAGCTCCGACTTTAGCGGCCTGTTGTAGCCCCCCACGCCCGGGCCCCACCTGAGATTGAGACGCGGCCGCCCCAGGAAAGTCGTATTGGTCCCTACCACGCCTGAGGACGAGATGGAAACAGAGTGGAATGCAACGCAGAAGTTCGCTCACTCGACGGAGCTGCACAACGGCGAGCTCACGGACAGGGCAGATCATGTTGCATCTCTTTTCGCTGAGATTCGCGATGGGGCGGGTAGGAACCAGATGACTGGCCAGTCGCAGGCGCGCAAGGCCGAGCCCGCCGCTTCTGCCGACGGCGGCCCGGCAGAGAAGAAAACCAGGGTTGAGGATCTCCAGGTGAAGGCCGAGGACGAGTCGGATGACGAAGACATGGGCGGTCGCGATCTCATGGGCTTACTTGACAGTGGCATGGGTGCCGCATCCTCGAGCCAGCCTGCTGGCGAGGGCCGCGCGGCGGCCGCCGCCGCGACGCCCGGGCAGCCCTCCTCGGGACGGGCCAAGGCCAAGGGAAAGGCAAAGGCTCAGTCGAACATGCCGCCGCCGATCTCCGCCGGGGGCGGCGGCGCGAGGCGGTCGGGGACTACGAAGGGAAAGGCTGGCGGGGACGAGGCCCCCGATGCAGCGGAGAAGACTGCAAAAGGCCAGATCGATCGTCTCCAGAACGTGACTGATGAGTTCCCGCTGTTGCAAAGGGCAACTTTGCTGGCCATGGATAAGAAGCACTTCGAAGCGGTCAAGACCACTAGTGACGCCCTCAGCAACAAGATGCAGCTCCTCACTCGCCCTACGCAGGACAAGGCCAGACTGCTGCTGAAGTTGTCTCAGGCTCAGGTTGCTATCACGAAGATGTACAAGCAGTGGGTCAGGCAGAATAACACCCAGGAGTTCTTGACTGAGTACACCGAGTTGGAGAACCACGCCAAGCAGCCGCCGCCGATCGTGATCAAGGTGCCCAACTGCGTCCAGGTAAGCCTGATGGAGATGAGGTTGAAGCACAACCTCTTGGAGGACCTCAAGACAGGGCAGTCTGTGTTGCCGCGCTACAAGCAGATCTCCGAGGACATGTGCCGCGGCCTCTTCCCCACAACTGAGGTGGCGGACTGGCAGAAGGACAGGCGACAGTCGGTGGATCCCCTCGCTGGCGGGCCCTTGACTCGCGGCGCTGCTCGGCGTGGAGACAACTCGCCAGCTCCAGCGGCGCCGTCAAGTCACGGGGTCTTCCGCGAGCGAGGGGCTCGACTGGCCCCGTCCCCAGGAAAACATTGACGATTGCCTCTTGACAATCGTCGCCCCGGGCGGCGACTTGGTTCCGAAGACCGTCTCGGAGCATGCCAAATGGTTGCAGAACTTCTTGCATCCAGTTCCCACGCTTGCGAGGTCCTCCGTTGCCATTCTGGATTTCTCGTTCGCGCAGGACCTCACTGACAGTCTCATCACGCTCAAGACTGCTTTCCAGACGAGCGAGTACCGCGGGAACGAGGCTGCGGTTAACGATTGCATTGTGAAGATCAAGCGTTCCTCTGAGACCACTCTCAAGATGTTCGTATCGACTGGCACAGGCAACAAGTTGCTCACTTACGCGGCCACCAAGCTCGAAGACTTGTCCCATCGGCAGGAGGGCGAGGCGCGCATCATGGACTTGCTCGACAGGGGCGGAAAGGGCATGGACAACGTTGTTCGGCTTGACGCTTCGCTCCTGCAGCTGGAGTTTCAGGCCGTGGGGGGAGGGGCGGCTCGGCGAGGTACGACCCGCATGCAGATTCGGCGTGCGGCGCTGGATCGGGCGCTTCATTTTCGGGGCGGGGTCCGCCGACGACCCCGCCCCGACAATTCAGTGCCCGATCCAACGCCATGGCCGAGTCGGCCGTCTGCCCGAGACGATCGCACGAATAAGCAGGGAGGGGCCTCCAGCAACCGAGAGGCAATCATGTTTGCGATCTGGGCCATGCCAAATGACGCCCGACTCAGGCAGACGGCCGATGCCGGGCCGAGTAGGTGTGACTACGTATTCTTCGTGCCTTGAGCCCCTCCGCCCGAGGTCGACGAACGGACCCTGAGTCGGTTTGTTGAGCACGTGCAGTACGTGCTGAAGGACATCGGCATGGCGATGGGCACCGCGTTTCGTGTCCTCGTGCAGGACAACAAGTTCGATAACGCCGAGTTCAAGCTCACCGTGTCGGACCCGCTGCACGGCTTGCAGAAGCTGAACTACTTCCAGGATGAGCCAGCACGATCGTCTGTCAACAAGCGGTGCATTGACATGATGATGACGCTGACTGCGGCTCCGCTCGCGAAGTGCACTGAAGGCAGGATCGAGGACATTGAGGTGATCGAGGACCTTGCGCAGTCAACGGCTGCCTTGGAGCCCGCGATTGATGACACTTCGGCTATCTTTGCTCATATGAAGCTCCTCGAGATCCCCCTTGAAGATTATCGGAATCTTGCGGGCCATGGCGCCTCGCTCCTGGCCGAGCACGAGTCGACCAGCGTGACGACGAAGGTGAAGGAGATCACGGACTTCATCGAGTGTACCTCCAGCGCGTATTGGAAGGATGGGCGTTGGCGCTGCGTACTGGTCGTGCCCACGGCGCCTCCTGCTCTGGCCCGTGCCCCCGCGCTCCATGAAAGTCCGAGCAAGTCGTCATGAACGGCTTTTCCTGGCTTTCAGGGGGCGCCGGGGCGCGAGTCAGCCGGGTGGCGCCGCAGGCGCGAGCGGAGGAGCAGCGGCAGCGCCTCTCGAGGCTGTTACCGACAGCTCCGCCGAGGCCGAGCCCCAGTGGTTGCTTGACGGCAGCCAGTCAGACGAGACCGTGGATAAGGTGCGTCTCCCGATGAAGAACATGGCGCGCGGCACCCTGCTGCGGATCGACCTCCTCGTCGGCCAAGTCTGCACGCTCCTCGTGGCCCTCCGCAAGAAAAGGTTGGCGCTTTGGCTTCGCCTGCAGTGGCTTGTCACCGCGATCAGACTGGAGTACTGCCTGGTCGCGTCCGCGAAGAAGGCTCACGACTTCTCCAAGGCCGTTATCGAGGACGAGGATAGGCTCAAGTCGGCATGGATTGCTTTGGCGACCCGATTGTCTTCTCTGTCAGGCTTGATGAAGTCTACCGCGCTCGAGGGCGTCGAGATCACCGACGGCGTCTCGGCAAAGCTGGATCAGCACCGTCTCTTGAAGTGCTCGAAGGACAAGCTGGTGGCAGAAGCGACAGCTGCCATGTCCTTTTCTGAGAGCCTGCTCGGCTTGGTCACGGGCAATCTCGCCGGGCAGCTTGAACGTTCTTCGCAATCGCTCGAGCAGCGGATCCCCTCGCACAAGGAGTACTGTGTGACGGTGTTCGACGCGGAGAAGGCCAAGGAGGAGATCGTGAACAAGTACGACCATTGGGCTGTTTTCGCAAACGATTGGGTGGGCATCCAGAAGATGGTTAACCATGCCAAGGCTTTCACTTCCGACTTTACCACTCCAGATGGCTCCATCATGGCTTTCGAGAAGAGGCACCAAGCGGTTCTCGGCGTGGCGAGCAGGGCCCTCGCCTCCGGGAGGACTTTCATTTCGGTTGCGTCGACGTGCAAGTTGGTGTTGGAGACGATGCCTCTGACCCCGAAGAAGGACCGCTACGATACCCTCAGGTCGCACATCAACAAGTGCAAAGGCTCGGGTCTCCCGCAGAACCTCACTGACTACATGAATACGGAGCTTCAGAAGCTGAAGGCGTCGAAGTCCCAGGCTGCCCAGGGCTAGTGATGGCGAGGCAGTTCCGTCTCGGTAGATGGATCGAGAGCTGAAATATGGTTGTTTCAAGTGATTGGGCATGGCATTTTGTCGTTGCACCCCCCGAGTGCTGCGCCCAGGGAGCCCGCTTGGGTTTCTTTTCTTTGAGCTCCTGCCGTGCGCCTGCGCGGCTATATATGCATCGCCGCGACGCGGCTTGCCCCGATGCCCGGCCCCGCGTCGATATGCAGAGGGAGGGGAGAAGTAGCAGGTAGTGGGTACTAGGTAGGTGGGTCGATCGGTATGTAGATGGGAGTTAGGCGCGCTACCAGTCGTAGTAATGCAATGGCAGTCGTAGCGGTAGCAGTAAAAGCATTAGTAGCAGCAGCAGAGGAGGTTGCAGAGATCGCAGTAGCAGCAGCAGTAGTTTGTAGAAGCAGCAGTAGCAGTAGCGGAGCAGCGCGGTGGGGCCATCAGTTGCGGGAACCACTTCAGAATTCTGGCAGAGGGCGTGCTGGCTGCACGCCTAGCTGTTTTTATCGTGCTCGCAGCGGTTGCCGCTGCAGTGACGATCCGATCTTCGTGCTGGCGGCACCTTTAGTTTTGGTCGCAGGAGTGTTCGACGATTTCCGAGACGGGCTCGGTGCAGACGTCGACCCTGAGACGTGCCACGCCAGTGCTTACGCTGTTTGGTATGAGCGAGCTTCGCAGACCCTGCGCGGCGAGGGTTGGGTCGCGCGCGTTGCATTTCTCTCGATCGGGGCGGCGGTCAGCACCCTCTCCTGAGGAGGCTTCGCCATTTTGTGCCTGCGGCGTTGCGCTCTCTCGTGCATGCAGCGCTGGCCCGCCCCGGCGTTCGTGGTGAATGGTGAATCACGGCGCGCCGAATTCGTAACCAACACACGCTTGATTGAAAAACCGTTGTGGCTTTACACTCCTGTCGAAACAAATCCCTGCAGTACGCCCTTCGATACAGGGCCTCAGTCGAGGATGGAGGAGTGCTCCGATTGGCGGGCGCCGTCGTCGTCGTCGTCGGTCCGCCGTCGTCGTCGGTTGTCGTCGATCCGCGTCGTCGTCTCCCGTCGTCGTCGTCGGTCTTCGTCGGTATTCGTCGGTCGTCGTCGTCGTCTTCATCGTGATTTTCGTCGTCGTCGTCATCGTCGTCGTCGTCGTCGGTCGTCGTTGTCGGTCGTATGTCGTTGGTCGTCTGTCGTCGTCGTCCTCGTCGTCGCCATCGTCGTCGTCGCTGTCGCCGCCCCCGCCGCTTCCGCCCGCCGCCGCCCGCCGCCCCCGCCGCAGCGTCCACGCGGAGGCCCGCCGCCGCGTGCGCGCGCGCGCGGGGAGGGATGAGGATGAACCAAGAGAAGGAGGAAGAGGAGGGGGAGGAGGAGGAGGAGGAGGAGGAGGAGGAGGGGGAGGACGAGGTGGAGGCAAGGGAGAGGCCTCCTCTTTTCCCCTCCCCCCTCTCCCCCTCCCTCCCCCTCGCCTCCTCCCGCCTCCCCCTCCCCCTCTCCCCCCCTCCCTCCCCCTCCCCCCTCCCCTTCCCCTCCCCCCTCCCTCCCCCCTCCCTCCCCCCCTCCTCCCCCCTCCCCCCTCCCCCCCTCCCCCCCCTCCCCCCTCCCCCTACGTTTTGCCCCCTACCCTCTCGGCCCCCCGTCCTCTGGCGCCCTGTTCCGCGCGCGGACAGAGAACAACTCTTGTGGAGAGCTCAAGCTGCCATCACGGGAGGCTGGCGCCGCCATCGCGGCCGCGCCGAAAGAATGCGATGCGTCGTTTTCAGGCGCCGCCCGCGTGCGCGCGGATCGACTACAACATGGAGGGAAAAAAAAACATGGCTCCATCAGGAGCTCACTGGAAGGGAGAGCCTCGCCTGGTGAGCACGCGTCGCGGGCTGCTCCGCCAGACGGGCCCGAGGGGACTGGCCAGACCAGCCGCCTTGATATATTGCGCGGGCCAAAATGGCTGGAACTGAAATTGCAGCGGAGAGGGGGCGCGGGGGGGAGGGAGAAGCAGGGGGGGGAGAAGGTGGAAGGGCAACGGGATGAACAGGAGGACGATGACGTCGGAGAAATGGGTGGAGGAAGAGGGGGAAGAGGAGGATTATGCGGGGGGGAAAGAGGCGACGGCGACGACAGCAGCTGTCAACCATCGTGTTTCTTGTCTGTGTCGTCATGTCGTGGATTCTCTGGCAGGCCATTTTGGTCGTTCGCGGGGCCCTCCCAAGGTCATGCCGGGACCCTCGGGGGTTTTTCGGGGTAATTGAAGACAGTTGGAAGCGTTCGGCGTTCTCGCGGGGCGGTTTGGGGCCCCCGTGGGATTTTGGAGCGGGGCCCTTTGGGGGACGTCGATCACATGAGAGGGGGTGCCTCCTGACATCGTTGCCCTTCTTGGGCCGGCGAGCTCGCGTCTTGGGGCGCGTTGGGGCCGCCTCAGAGTCCCCGCGGCCCCTCTTGGAGTTGTTCGGGGCCACGTCGTAGCCGTATTGAGGCCTCGGGAGCTCACTGGAAGCGGAACGGCGATCAGGCAAACATCATTTGTTTCCCTGGAGTTGTGGACCGATTGGGGCTTCCTGGGCTTCTCCTCGAGAGGCCCCGCGGCCGCTCGGAGCGGTGCGGGGGCGATCTCAATGCTTCTTGGAGGCCGTTTGGGACCGCCTTGGAATACATGCATTTCGACGCGCTGGAGGTCAGATTGGATTTTTGGGGGTCCTGGCGGGGCGATTTGGGTCGTTTGGGGCGTTTTAATTCCACGAGCCGTTTGTCCCTCCCCCCCCCCCACACCCACCCCACTCCCCACACTGCTTTGCCCTGACCCACGGGGGGGCGGGGGAGGGCCTAGCCGTTCCCGGAGAGGACCGACAACGGGGGGCTGGAGGAGGAAACGCTCCACGCATGTCTGGATGTCTTTCGGGAGTTTCTTGGAGGCCCGCCGGGGATCTCTTGGCAGTCTGGGGGCTGTCACGGAACGCCTCGCATGCCTCTCGGGGGCCTTTTGTTTGGGGCCTCCTGGGGGCATCGTGGGGGCCTCTTCGGGCCTCGTGGCCACCTCTCGGGGCCGTCCTGGGGCGCCCCGCGGAGCCTTGGGGGGCCGCGTTGGAGCGATTTTGGATGCGGTCGACCAAAGAAGATTGAAATTCCACTTGCCCCCCTCCCCAGGAGGCCGACGCGCGGCCAAAACCACAGCGCGATCAATGATGCCGGCCATCTCTCCGAGGCCACCAGCCTTCCGACCCCTCGCGAGAAGCACCGCCCAGGCCGGGGGGCGGGGGCGGGGGCGGGGGGGCAAACTCCTTCCCGAAGGGGAGGGGGGGGAGAGGGAATTCGCTAAACCACTCGCGCCTGAGAGAGGCTGACGGGATTTAGCCGCGCGCAGGCCTGACTCCGCAATCACGAAGGTTCGCAAGGGGCCCCCGCCGAGCGGCCGGCCGCACGCTGGTGGCCGCCCCAGGAAAGGAGGCAGCGAGGCCACCGCGCGCGGCCACCTCGCGCCTCCGCGCGCGCGGGGCCGCGCGCCTCGGACTGCTTTGTGGCCGTCTCGAAGCGCGGCGCCGAGTGGGGGTGCCACGGCGCTCCGTTGCGAGCGCTTGCCGCAATGTCGCGGCCGCCTCGCGCAGCCGCCCTGCGCGGCCTGCAGGCGCGCCCGCACGTGGCCGCGCGCCGAGCGCCGCGCGCCGCGCGGATCGCTGTCTTGTCCAAAGTTGGGAAGTCGCCGCGTGGGTCTGGCGGCTCCAGTGCACCCTCAGTGGTAAACGATGGGAGCCACGAGTTAAAATGGGCTTGGCGCTCTGGACAATGCATATTGCCTCGCGCGCGCGGTCGGCCGCGATCACGCGCGAGCGCGCGCGCGCGCGTGGAGCATTGCGCATTGCCCAGAACAGAAGATTTATTGCGCTGGCTTGGGAAGTCAAGTGGGCCCTTGATTGGCCACATGGATGTCTGAGCTCGCACGGGGCTCGTCGGACGTCTTCTACTGCGCGCGCGATAAACGGCACCGCGCGCGCGCCTCCGCGCGCGTGTCCTTGGTTATACGCGTGCGCGTGTGCTCATCTTGGAACAGCAGCCACGTTGGCCAAGGAACGCAAGTGAACCTTGTGCGTTGGCCACTTGGACCTCAGAGTTCACGCGGTTTCTGCTGTGTGCTCTCTTTCAATATGCAATGCAGACCTCTCCGCGCGCCGGGGCGCGCGCGGGAGGCCGTGGTCACTTGCGCGCGCGCGTGGAGCATTGCGCGCTGTTCATGATGGCATGGGCTCCGCGCTGGCCTGGGAAGACGCGGGGACCCACCGCGGTGGCCGATTGCATTTCCAAGTTCACATGGGTTCTGTTGCGAGGTCTCTGCAATGGGCCAGGCAGAACGCCCGCGCGCGGGCGCGCGCTGGCGGCCATGGCTGTTCGCGCGCCTGCGCGCGTGGATCACTGTGTACAGCCCAGACAGGACGTCGCCGCGCTGGCTTGGGAACTGGAGCCAATCCTTCCCGACTACGGAGTGGTTTCCGAAGTTGCCATTGGTTTGGTTGCATATTCGTGGTGGATCACGCAGAACGCCCCCTCCCCCTCTCCCTCCCGTTACGCGCGGACGCGCGCGTGATCGCGGCATTTTGCGCGCGCGTGGAGCATTGCGCGCTGTCCAGAAACGCGTAACTATGGCGGCCTGGAGACGCAGCCCAACTCTTGGCGACGACCGATTGGATATCCGAGTTGACGTGGGTTCTGCTGTATTGGTCTACTGTGGACGAGACAGGGCGCCCCCCGCGCGCGGGCGCGGGCTTGTGGCCATGGTCACTTTCGCGCCTGCACCCGTGGGGCACTGCGCGTTGCGTAGAAAAGTCGCCGCGTTGGCCTGGGAACCCGTGTGAAAGCATTGCGGTGGCCGATTGGATATGTGGGCTGACAAAGGTTATGTTGTAGTTTCTGCGCCGTGGACAAGTCAGAGCACCCCGCCCTCGCGGGCGCGCGCGGCTAACAATGGCCACCCGCGCGCGCGCGTGGAGCATTCTGCAGCGCCCAGAGAAAACAGAGAATGATCGTGCTGACCCGGGAACGCAAGTGAACCCTTGGCGGTGACCGAGCGGGTCTCCAGTTTAACGTGGTTTATGCTGTATTATCTCTGTTGAGGACAACTCAAAACGCCATGCGCGCGGGCGAGCGCGCGTGGCCATGGGAACACGCGCGCATGCACGCGCGGCGCGTTGCATTGCCCAGGATTAAAACGCGCCATGTTGGCCAGGCAGCGCAAGGGCTGACTGATCGGATGGCAGAGTCAATGTGGGTTTAGGTGTGTTCTCTGCTGTGGGCCACGCAGAAAGTTACGGTGTGCGGGCGCGCGCAAGTAGCGATGGCCACATCTCCCCGCTCGCGCGCGTGGCATTGTGCATTGACCAACATCGCCACGCTTGTCTGGGAAGCCCGAGTGAATCCGCAGGTGTGACCGATTGGATCTCCGAGTCAACGCGGGGTCTGCTGCGCGTTCCCAACGACGGGCAATGCAGAACGCCTCGCGCGCGCGGGCGCGCGCTCCGGGCCGCTTGGCCACTTGCGCACTTGCGCGCGTGAAGCGCTGAGTCCTGTCCAGAATGCGATGGGGGCGTTCGTTGAGGAATGCGTTCGGGGGGCTCCAGACCCTGGGGGGCGCCTTATCTGTTGGGGGCGGCGGTGGTATCCATGGCCAATCCGCGATTGGCTCTCCATTGGCTTCCAGACCCTGGGTTCCTTATCGAAGGCTTCCTTATCCAAGGCCATCGCCGTGGCAACGTCGCCACGCTGGCCTGGGAGCTCACGTGAAGCGCGGGCGATGGCCGAACGGGGTTCGGAGCTCGACGATAGGGCTCGCGTCGGCGACCGCGCGGGGCACGCTGCGCGCAGGACCAGCCGGGCCAGATCAGGAATGATGGCGTTGGCGCCGTCATCGCGCAGAGACGGGCCGAGTAGGAGCAAACGTGGAATGCGGCAGGGGCATATAGCAGGTTGCACATGACTCGGGCAGACTGCAAGTGTGCGCAGGATATGATTGAAGTGGGCCCCGAAGAGGGCAGAGTTGGAGACGGCGTAGAGAAGCGACAGGGAGGGTTGCATGTGCTGTAGCAGCGTGGCTTAATGGATAAAGCGTACCCACGTATATGCGTTGGAGCAGTGTCCGATTATGTATACATGTGCACGTCCTCGTATGCACTAATACACAAGCGCTTCGTAGCCAGCAAATCGATGCGTTATCGCGTGGATCGCGCGGGGCCGACTGGGGCGCAGCCTACGACAGCACAGCTAGATGCAAGCACGCATGGGTGTGAATTTATACATGTTCATGTGCACAGGTGGGCCGAGCCCGTGCGTGGTAGAGCAGGGCCAGGAGAACGCGGCACAGCCCTATCGTTGCTTGCGCCGTCGGCGCGTCGAGAGCGCATGCAAGCATCGCCCCCGTCGCAGCAGTCGCAGCTCGGATGCGCGGAGCGGGTCCCCGACGTTCCCCGCGAGTTACCGAATTCCTCCGGCGCGGCATGCGTCGCGCCCGCCGGCGACGCACCGCGCCCCGTGGGAGGATTTGAAGCGCGACGCGCGGGGGCGAAATATTCCAGCACTATAATGGACATGTTCGCAGCGGCATTCCTAAATATTCAAAGAGCTCCCCCGAGATGCCCCTTGCAAGTTTCAAATGTTCCAGCGTGTTCATGACGCACGAGTGCCCTTTGCGACATGGGAGAATACCGCGACGAGATTACATCGCCATGTATTGCGAAAGTTCAACATGCACCAGAAAGTCTCCATTGCGATCTTCGAGAGATCAGAATTCCCCGGGGAGATATGACCCGACCATCCTCGAGGATTCGAGACACTCCATGACGGTCCATGACGCAATGCGCGACATCTTCGCGAATTCCATGCCGTTCCCGCGTCTTTCCTGGAGCGCATTACCATCAGTTGCACCCCGTGGCCGTTCCTCGAGGGCACGAAAAGCGAGCGGCAATGCTGCGCCCCGCCCCCACATCAACCCAACCTGGCCACCTTGCCCCGCCCCCTGCGCCCTCGCCTGGAGTCGCGCCGCTGCGGCATCTGACGTGATGGGGTCGCTCGCAAGTTCTGGCGATCTGCGTCGGGGATGCCAGACGCGCGACGCGCGCCGCCTATGCGGTAGCGTTTCGGGCTGAACAGCGCGCCGCGAGGTTGCCGAGCGCGAGTTGTTCTGCGCGACAGAATCGTCGCGACCTCATTCTGCGTGCCCCGCCGCGCTGGGCAACCGGCTTTCAGCGCCCTCGCGTCAAACGCGTGATAATTGCCGCGCGCACTGCGCAGCTTCTTGCAGTCATTGTTGGATACGGTTTCGCGCGCGCCCGCGCGCTGTTTCTCCGTTGACATGGATTTGCAGCGCGCCGCGCGCCCCAAGTCCCGCGACTGGCCAGCCTCCAATTTGGACGCGCCACGCAGTGGCACTGCGCCCCGCGCAGTAGAGATCGACAGCCCTTGGGCCGCGATGCGTGGCCACTCGCGCTGTTCACCATTCCCGCTGCGCGTTCGCGGGCAGCCCGTGCCGGCGCGCTTTTTCTTTGCATCTCGCCTGGGTCCCATGCCTTGGGCCCCGTGGTTCTCACGTTTGGCGCTGTTGGTTGGGGTTGTTGCTCTGGGCTTCGGCGTCGCTGCCTCGGCCGCGGCGTCGCTCGACGGGCTCGGCAGCTCATTTGCGCGCGCGGGGGGGAGGGGTCCGCGCGCGCCGGCCGCGCAGCGCGTCGCCCGGAACTTGCGCGGGGACACCCGACCGCTTTATGCGGAGATTGGGCTTCTACGTGAGGTTGTCGCGCGTTGACCTCTCATGATCCCGCGGGTGGCCCGCCCGCGCCTGGGCCATTTGAGATCTGGCAGGGACAAGCGAAGCGTTTCGCTCCCTCTCTGGGGCTCGACACGAAGCGGCGCGCAGTCGCGCAGTGCGTTTCCCTGCTGCGCGCTCGCCTCGCTGAGCCCCGCAGGAGATCGCCCGCTCGCGGGTCAGCAATAATCTTGGCGCCCAGGATGCGGGTGCCAGACTTGGTCTGTTCGCGCGGATTCCTGGGCGACGCGCGCTGCCGCCGCGTTGTTTCGCAGCGTGGTCTCATGTTGGCGTCGAAAACACGAGTGGCGCAGTCGGTTCTTCTCGCGCGGCTTCCAGGGTGGCACGCGCCCCTCTACTTCGAACTCCGCGGCGTTGCGTTGGCGCCCCGAGCGCGAGTTCCACGATTGGTTTTCGTCGCGCGGTTTCGAGGGTGGCGCTCGTCACCCCTGCGTTGTTTCACGCAGGGGGGAACTTGCGTTTGCCGGCGTCGTTTCCAGGGTGGCGCGCGCCGCCCCTGTGCTGCTTAGCGCTGCATGGCCCCTTTTGGCGCGCCGAATGCGAGTGCAGCGTTTTTTTTTTGCGTGTGTGTGTGTTTTTTTGTCCGTTCTCCCGCGCGGCTTCCAGCGTGCCGCGCGTCGCCACTGCGCTCTTCCATGCTGTGTGGCCCCATGTCGGCGCCCGGGGCGGGCAAGGGGTCATGTGCGTGTTCTGTTTGCATTGCGGCTTCCCGGGCGGCGGCTGCAACCCCAGTTATTTCGCACTTTATGGCCCCATCTTGACATCCAGAATGTGAATTGCACGCGTGGTTTCCGCGCGCGGTTGTCAGGGTGGTCGCGTCGCCTTGGGAACCTCGTGGGAAGCAAAGAACCATTTGTTCCACGTGCGTACTGGGCGCCAGCGTGGGATCATGCCGCGCGCGCTCGCGTGGCGGTTTCTGCATTGTCAGCAATGCGATATCCGCCAGGTTGGCGTGGAATCTCAACCGGGCCCGAAGCGGTCGCCGACTGCATATCCCGTTAGCGTGCGACTTGTGCGCGTCCGTCAGTCGGCGCGCCCTGCCCTGCGCCTACGGGCCCGCGCGCTCGCTTTTTTGTGGTTCGTGCTTTGTCCGCAATCGCATCGCCGCCATGTTGGCCTGGAATATCAAGTGGCCCTTGGCAGCTCCCGATTGAAATTCCCACTTAACATGCGGCCTTCGCGTGTTCCTTTGTTGGTGCGCCTTGCAATTCGCTTGCGCGGCGCGCGCGCTCTCGCCCAGTGTCTGTGTTGTCAGCAATAATATCGCCGCCATGTTGGCCTTGAAACTCAAGTGCCCCCTTAGCCTCTGCCGATTTGATCCCCCAATTTGCAGGCGGCTTGCACGTGCCCGCCCGTCGGCGCGCCATGCGCTGCGCCCGCGCGCGCTGGCTCGCTGTGTAGTTAAGGTATTGTCCGCAATCGGGTCGCCGCCATGTTTGCCTGGAAGCGCAAGTGGCCCCTCAGGGCATTGCACATGCGGCCTGTGCGCGTCCTGCTGTCGGTGCGCCATGCAAAGCGCCTGCGCGCGCGCTCGCTTGGTGGTATGTGTTGTCCGCGCTAGGATCGCGGTCGTGCTGGCCTGGGAACTCGAATATATCGTTGGCGGCTTGCCGTCTGAGTTACCCATTTCGCATGCGGCCCGTGCGCGTCCGTCTGGTGACGCGCCGTTCAATGCGTCTGCGCTCGCGCGCTCGCTCTGTGGTTCGCATATTGTCCGCGATCGGATCGACGCCATGTTGGCCTGAAAGCTCATGTGACCCCTTAGCTGTTGTCGATTGGATGTCCGAATAACTTGCGGCCTGCACGCGTCCGCCTGTTGGCGCGCCATGCAATGCGCCCACGCGCGTGCGCGCGTTGTGCATCAGCGGTTGCCGACTGGGTTTCCCATTTAACATGCGGCTTGCGCGGGTCCGCCTGTTGGCGCGCCATGCAAGGTTCTTGCGCGCGCGGCGCGCGCACACTCGCAGGGCGGTTTCTTTAGCGTTCGCAAGATGATTGTCACAATGTTGGTCTTGAAGTGGGTTTCGCATTGAGTATGCGGCCTGTGCGTGTCCGCCTCTGCGTGCGCCATGCGATGCGCCGCGCGCGCGCAGGCGTTCGCTGGTTGGTTTCTGCATTGTCTGCAATCGGATCGCCGCCGTGTCGGCCTGGGAACCCAGGTGGCCACATTTCGGTTGCCGATTGGATTTCCCACTTAACATGCGGCCTCTGCGCGTCCGCTTGTCGGTCTGCGCGCGCCCCGCGCAATGCGCCTGCGTTCGCGCTCGCCTGGTGGTTTCTGCGGTGTCCGCAATCGGATCGCCGCCGCGTCGGCCTGGAAATTCAAGTGGCCCCTTAGCGTTTTATGGATTAACGTGCCGCCTGTGTGCGTCCTCCTGTTGGCGCATCATGCAATGCGCCCGCGCGCTCTCGCGGTGGTTCCTGTGCTGTCCGCAGTCGGATCGCCGCAACGTCGGCCCGGAATCGCACGGAGTCCTTCAGCGGTTGCCGATTGCATTTCCCATTCAACATGCGGCCTGTGCGGGCCCGCTTGTCGGTGCGCCATGCAATGCGCGCACGCGCGCGCTTGATTGATGGTTTCTGTGTTGTCATCAATAGGAACGCCGCCATGTTGGCGTGGAGATTCAAGTGGCCCCTTGGAGGTTGCGGGTGGGGTTTCCCACTTGCCATGCGGCCTGTACGTGTCTCCCTGTCGGCGTGCCAAGCAACGCGTCTACGCGCGCGCTCGCTGTTCGGTTTCTGCATTGTCCGCAATCGGGTCGCCGTCGTGGTGGCTTGGAAGCGCAAGTGGCCCAATGGCGGCTGCCATGTGGCATGCGGCTTGTGCGAATTCGTCTGTTGCTGCGCCAAGCAACGCGCCTGCGCGCGCGCTTGCATGGCGGTTTCTGCGTTGTCTGCGATCGGATCGCCGCCGCGTTGGCCTGGAGTCGCAAGTGGCCTCTCGGTGATTGCCAATGCGATTCCCCATCTAAGTGGCGAGTGCGTGTCCGCCTGCGCGCGCCCCATGCAATGCGCCTGCGCGCTCGCGCGCTCGCCTGGCGGTTTCTGCAGCGTCCGCTATCGGATCGCCGCCGCGCTGGCCTGGATATTGAAGTGGCCCTTTAGCGGTTGCTTGGATTTCCCAATTAACATGCGGCCCGTGCGCGTCCATCTGTTGGCGCGCCATGCAATGCGCCTGCGCGCTCGCGCGGTGGTTCCTGTGCTGTCCGCAGTCGGATCGCCGCCATGTTGGCCCAGAAACGTAAGTGGCCCCTCAGCGGATGCCGATTGCATGTCCCGCTTTACATGCGCCCTGTGCGCGTCCGCCTGTGCGTGCGCCGTGTAAGGCGCCTACGGGCGCGCTTGATGGTTCCTGTGTCGTCCGCAGTAGGATCGCCGCCATATTGGCCTTGGAACGCGAGTGGCCCCTCCAGCGGTGGCCCGGATTTAAATTTGACACGCGGCCCGTACGTGCCCGCGCCTTGGTGCGCCAAGCAACGCGTTTACGCGAGCTCGCTCGGCGGTTTCTGTATTGTCCGCATTAGGGTCGCTGTCATGCTGGCCTAGGAGTTCAAGTGGCCCCTTAGTTGTTTCCGATTGGTTTCCCCCAATCAACATGCGACCTGTGCGCGTCCGCTTCTTGGTGCGCCATGCAATGCGCATGCGCGCTCGCTTGGTGGTTCCTGTATTGTCGGCAATCATCGCCGCCATGTCGGCCTGGAAACTCAAGCGGCCCACTCGGCATGCGTTGTGCGTGTCCGCCTGCTGGTACGCCATACAGTGCGCCTACGGGCACGCGAGACCGCTCCCATCTTGGCCTGGAATCGCAAGTGGCCCCTTGCCGATGCCGATTGGAAATCCCATATGACATGCGGCGAGTACGCGTCCGCTTGTTGGTGCGCCACATGATGCGCCTGCGCGCTCACACGCCTGGTGGTTTCTATATTGTCCGCAATCTGATCGCCGCCAATGTGGGCCAGGAATTCAAAGTGCCCCATTAGCGGTATGCGGCCTGCACGTGTCCGTTTGTTGTTGCGCCATGCAATGCACCAACTCGCGCGCGGTCGCTCGCAGGGGTGAAGTCATGAAAACGAGGCAATTATCCAGCAGTTATTGTGCTTTGATCCAACGTATTTCTTGGGCATGTTTATAATCGACTGTTACGCTGTTTTCAAAATCGTGCAAATGGCATGGCCTGATTGTTTTGTATGTTTCTTTCAAATCCCGCCCGTACAAGGACATGCCCGACCTAACACGAAAAGTCACTCTGGCTTGGGGCTACTCTTACGTTGAACCAGTTTCGGAGGTCGATGCAGCCAACGCGCCTGGCGAGGACGTGCTTTGCCGTTGTCACTGTGGTCGCCCGCTTCCCAACGAATCCCAGCTTCGGCCTCCAAGGACCTTTTGTCCTTGCCATTCGTCCCTAAAATACGTTTTGACTGTAGAGCCGGCGAGGGCCCCCAGAGGCAGAAAACAGTACACAGCGCTCACGTCTAATTCTTCGAAAGTTATTTGATTTGGGGAGACCAAGATCCTTTCATTTCAAATTGTGCTCTCCTGGGCCTCTTCCTGGCCACTGGGAGACCAGGAACAATTAGAAACGAACACGAATATTAGAAAGGAGCACGATCAGAGACATACGACGTGCAGTAGAACATCCCTCGTGCTTTGTTCAGGACGCGAGGGGGTCTGCGTCCGGCCACACCCGACGGAGGAGCGGCGGCGACCCCGGGGGGGGGAGTGCAGAAGGGGCGGGCAGTCTCAGAAGGCTCGGAAGTCCTCGGGCCTTCTGAGAAGTTGTCTAACCCTGGGACCCTGGCGTCGCAATTTTTTCACAACGTGCGTTTTCGTTGAAATTCGGGCCACGGGACGCTCACAGATCGATCCGGCTCGAAAAATGACTCAGAAAGGTGGGGTGCGGGGCTCTGCGCGTATTTTTTTGCGATGTTGCATTTGTTTTGCAACGTCGGATCTCAGCGAAGCTTTCCCTGAAGACACCAGAACTTCTCAGCAGGCCGGAAGGCTTCCGAGAAACCCCGCCGCCTTGTGGGAAGGCCTTCCCCTTCTCACTTTTCAGGAAGAAAGTTATCGGGTCGGGAGGATGGTGTTGGGAGACATGAGGATACCCTTACCCGTAGGCGGCCGAAGCTATCGTTCATTGCATCCGGATGCTCTTGCTCATTCCCTTCATCCTCCCAACCTCCTCTCTCCCAACGCGATACTTGTTCTCCTCACATTTCCCCCTCGCCCAGGAGGTGCTGGACTGGCGTGGGTTCATGGCGCAGTTGGGCCACTTCGCCCACGCGAACCGGCGCCCCACGCCCTGCTTCCTGCAGGCGGGGGCGGCGCCGTGGCCGCCACGGCAGAGGGCTGCTGCGACCTGCCGGCACGAGAGAGCCTGCCGGAGAGGCGGGCTCAGGCCTCCAGCGTGTCTCGGGGGCCCCAGGTGGCTTGGTGCCCACCCCCTTCGGCGGGTCTGGGGGACCCGCGGTTCCCAGGCGTTCTCGTCGGCTCCCGCAGGCCCTCCTGCCTCGGGATGCGTTCCAGCGGCTGCGCCTCGCCGAGGGCGCCCTGGCAGTGCCAGGGGCGCCTTGGCAGTGCCAGGATCGTCCCGAACGGCCGCCGGAGAGCCGAGCTATGGCCCGGCAAGCCAGGGGAGCAGTGACCACACCGTGTGGGTGAGTCTGTGGGGGGTTGGGGGTGGCCGCGCGGTTTTGGGCCTCCGGTCGGTCTCCGACGACGTCTCGGGCGACGGGGTCCTCCAGGGTCCTAGGCAGAGCCGTGCGGTCACGGGCCGCGCGGTCAGGTTTCTGGGGATTTCGAGGATACCGCACGTCCTGTCACCGCACGGCTTTGGGAACCTCAAGTGTCGGAGAATGATATCGTGAGGGAGGCTGTGCCGAACTTCGCAGTGCCTGGGGGCGGGCCGCTTCCGGGCCCCCTGGGCTCTCAAGAAACGCCTCGGAGTGGACAGGCGGCCCCAGGGGATAGGGTCGGGGCATTTCCGCAGGCAATGTGTAAAAGAACATCGAGACATTACATGTCTGGGGAGGGGAAACATGTGTATATACATCTACGTGCTCATAATACACACGGGTATACATATATTTTTTGTACACATTCTATATACCCATGTATCTACATGGCTATATATATATATATATATATATATATATATATATATGTGTGTGTGTGCATATGTATATCTATCCTGTAGTCGGTTTGCTGCGCTAGCCGAATAATCATGACCGCCTGGCGCGCGGGAGGCGCGCGCGCGTATCCGATGAGCTGGCAGTGTGTATTGACGTCGTCCCCATTAATGGGAAGGGAGGCGGACTGATCGCGACTGCGTGAAGAGTGCAGGCGACGGATCGAAAAAGCAGAGGCATTGAGATTCGCCGGTCTCGTCCAGGAATTATTGTGGTCGCTTGAAGCAAGGCTTGTTGGGTCAGCTTCGCCACAGCCAGCCAGGCAGCGATGGCGGGCATGGATTGGGCACTTGCACCACTCGGGCCGAACGAAAGGGGGGGATAGGGAAAGGGGGGGGTTACGAAATCTGCTGCATGCAGCTGGTTTCGGCCCCGCCACCGGGCCCATTCCTCGATACATGGGCGCCTCCCGGCGCCGGGAGGCGCTGGGGAAATCAGCTACGCGAGCTGATTCTCTACCCTACCCTTTGCTATCCCCCCATTTCGTTTCCCCCGAACCACAGAGGCACGCATGGATGGGAACGCGTGCTAGCTTCGTGGGGTCGAGAGGGTCGCCAGAAGAACTCAGGGGCGGGGCGGACGCTGGCGAGAAGAGCGCGCACAAGCTTCCAGGCTAGAGTCCAGGGTCTGCATGGGTAGAGTTTAGTCGGGCCAGATAGTCTGGGGACGATTTTACAAGTATTGTTTGACTTTTTGGAGTATTTTTGGAGTACTTTTCATTTTTCTCCAAACATCCGCCTGTAGGGGGAAATGCCCGACCTAAGGGCAGAGAGGACGACGGGGTCGACTGGCTCGAGTGCGTCCAGCAGGGCGCGTAGGATCCTTACTGCTCGTGGGGCTGGTCGATATCGGAGGGGTCGCAGGGCTCCCAGAGCTCCAGAGTCTAGCGGCATCGTCGGACTTGGAGGGCTGAGGCGATTCTGGGGTCATAGGGATCGTAGGGTCCATGGGAGACATCGGGCGTCATGGGGCTCACGAGGCCCCGTTGGACTCGTTGGGCTTGCGCGCATAGGGTTTTTAGGTTACGTTGGGATCCTGTGTGTGTGCTTGTGTGTAATGGCTCTCCTGAGTCGTGCGGCTGGAGTGTCGCGCAGAGCGCATTGATGTCGCGGGGTACCTATGTCTCATTCGGAAGCCATGGAGGGACATCAGAGCAGGGAGAAGGAGATGGTGTAAAACACAACCGATGACAAGAGAGGACGATCTAGATATGAGAGGAGATCACCTACGAGAGGAAGAACAGTCGAGGACAACGGGTACAGGAAGTGGCGGCGGAATGGGGTGTGGGCGGCTCTTGGGTTGTTGAGGGTGGGTAGGGTGAGCGGAGGTTGGTGTGTGGATGGTGAGACGGGGAGGAGCAAGGGTAATAAGCGGGTGGTTGAGGAACGGAGGAAGATAACATAACGATGAGATAGCAGGATGGGGGAGGGCTCAGCTGGAGCTGCTCAGGGCCTCTTGGGGTTTCGTGGGGGCGTCCTGGGAACTCATCGGGGGCATCTCGGGAGGCCGTGGGAGGATCTTGAAACTATCCTGCGGTGGGAGGAGGAGGAGGAGGAGGAAGAGGAGGCGGAGGAGGAGAGGAGGAGGGGGGGGGGAGGAGGAGGAGGGGGGGGGGGGAGCAGGAGAGTCCCCCTCTTGGGTGCTTGTTGGATTCGTTCTGGGGGCCTCCTGGGCCGCCTCCCCCTGCAGTGGACCCCTCACATGAAAGCTCGGCCCGTCAGCAGGTGCGGGCCCCCCCCCCCCCCCAAGGAGAGCTTCGCATCCCCAGTGGCCCGAGAGACACACAGAAGCTCTCAGGGGCAACGATAGGGGGGGCATAGGGGGGGATGCATCGACCCCGCATCGCCCACTGATCGCCGATAGGGGCCCGATAGCCCCAACCCGCTCAGGAAGGTGCGGATTCACTAACGGGGGCCTATCGCCGATCCATCGGCGATGTATCGCCGATTCCAGGTCGATGCATCCCCCCCCCTATGCCTATCCACCCCTACCGTTGCCCCTCAAGCTCTGGGGCGCCTTGGGGGCCCATGAAGATCGACCACAGGTGTGCCCCACGATTTTTCTTGTGGCAAGATTTCGTGCCGCATGTGTCTACTGTGCGTGCGGCACGGGGCTCCACTTGCGCACGCAGAGCCACACACACACACACACACACACACACGCACGCACACGCGCACGCACACGCACACGCACACAGTTACTTCTTGCGTCGGCGGATAGGCAGGGGGACTGCCCTGGCGAACACACGCTCACTGAAACATAAACACACACACAAATACACACACACGCATGCACGCACGCACGCACACAGACACAGACACAGACACAGACACAAGACACAGACACAGACGCAGACACAGACACAAACACACAAACAAACAGACAGAGAGACACATACAGACAACAGACAGACAGAGAGACAGACAGACAGTCAGACAGACAGGTGGGCAGGCAGACTGGCAGGCAGGCAGGCAGGCGGGCAGGCAGGCAGGCAGGCAGGGAGGCAGACAGACAGACGGACAAACAGACAGACACACAGACAGACAGACAGACAGACAAACAGACAGACAGACAGGCAGATAGACAGACAGGCAGACACACGCCCACACACACACATTCACACACATTCACACACACACGGGGTTTCACCCACATGGAATTCCACGAGCACAGGGATTCATGGGTCTCCGCACGAGTTGGGCTCCACAGTTGATGCCTGCGCGTTGGCTCCGAACGTAATTATCATTGTTTCGTGTCCATTGTTCTGATTTTCTCTCTCTCTCTCTCTCTCCCTTTCTCTTTCTCTGTATTGTTCCCCTTGCATCTTCCTCCTCCACCGAATGCTCTACATCCTCCTCCTCCTCCTCCTCCTCCTCCTCCTCCTCCTCCTCCTCCTCCTCCTCCACGTCTTCCTGCCAGTCTTCCTTGGGCCTCTCGCTCTTTCTCCGCCAGTTGTTTCTCCCGCTCCTCTTCTCCTCTCTTTCCGCCGCCCTCTTCCCACCTCGCCTCCTCGTCCTTCTCCTTCGTTTCCCCACCGTCCCGCTCCTCTTCGCCGCCCCCCCCTCTTTTCCGGTATGTTGGCACCTTGGCTGTATCAGCAATGCTTAAGATTTGTAGGAGGCAGCCCAGGTCCACAACCCGGATCACCGTCTCTCAATCACAACCAACGTTCTCTCGGTCGGAGTCCTCGCTGCACCGTCAATGGGTCTCTCCACGCTGATCCCGCAGCGATTGTGCTATGGCCCCATCGGGAGTGGCGCTGGCGACGTGGTCCGGCTGTCGTTCAACGAGATCACCGTGCCCGAATTCAGGGAGGGCCGCTACGGGGTGTGCCACTACAGCGAGATGGCCCTCGGCGGCTGCGTCGGCCCGCTGGGCTTCGATCAGATGCTGTGGTTCTGCCTCGAGCTCGACGGCCGTCTCCAGGATCCCAGCAAGCTCGTCGCGGTCCAGTATGTGGCCGAGGAGCGCCAGAACGTTGCTGTCGTGACTGGCGCGTACCTCGTGCTGGTGCAGGGCTGGTCCGCCGCCGAGCTGCGCCGGGCTCTGCCCGAGGACGCCGGCTTGACGTTCCCGTGCTCGTGGGCCACGCCGCGGGGCCTCAAGACCAGCCAGGGAGCGCCCCGCATGACGGTCCAAGACTGCTGGGAGGGTGTGCAGATGGCCCGGGACTTGGGGTGGCTGAGCAAAGACAGCGTCAAGGATGGCGTCGTGGCTGCCCTCGCAGCCAGCAAGTTCTGGAAGATTACTTGCCAGTACGACGGGGCCTGGCTGGTGCCGGGCGCTATCTTCGTCATGGCGGACCCCATGACGACCATCCACGACCCCAACCCGGCTACGTGCGCCGCCTTCCGCAGGGAGTTCAGGGCTCAAACTAAGACACTCCACATTGGGACGGGAGAAGGGAGGAGGGAGGAGGGAGGAGACGACGACGGCTTTGACACATCCACCTGGAGAGAATCAAGAATGGAGAGAATGGTTCGACCCATAGCTGCAGTTTCCTCCTCCTCCTCCCCCTCCTCCTCCTCCCCCTCCTCCTCCCCCTCCTCCTCCTCCTCCTCCTTCTCCTCCTCATCCTCCTTCTCCTCCTCCTCCTCCTCTCCCTCCTCCCCCTCCTCCTCCCCCCTCCTCCTCCTCCTCCTCGTTCTCCTTCTCCTCCTCCTCCTCCTCCTCCTCCTCCACCTCCTCCTCCTCCTCCTGGTTTATCGAAGTCCCAGTCTGGGGGGCCCCGAGGAGTGCGGGGACGATCCCGAGCTGGAGGAGGCCTCCCTGGACGATCTCCGGGGGCTCACCAAGTGCACCGCCGCTCCTCCAATGGTCCTGCTGCCGCCGTCTGCCGTCTGCGGGGATGCAGAGGGGGAGGATCGGCGGCGAGCAAGGGGGGAAGCGAGAAGGAGAAGATCCTCTCAGAAGGCGGCGTGACTTCTCAGAAGCGCTCCGACCTTCTGAGAAGCGTTCTGTGTCTCCGGGGAAGGCTACAGAAACCTTCTCAGAAGGCTGGGGAACTTCTCAGCCTTCTGAGAAGGCCCTCCCCTTCTCACTTCCCCCCGGGCTCGCCGCCGAGAGGAGGAGGCCGCCCCTGATCCCCTCGTCAGCACTGCCGCCAGCGAGCGGGACCGCGACGGGGCCGACGACCTGCTGGCTGGCGCGTCGGTCCACACAGTGTGCAAGGCGTTCGGTAGCAGCTCGCGGGAGCTTTGCATGTCCTCGAAGTTCTGTCGTCAGAGTGCATTCGCGTGCGCTGGCGTGTGGTGATTGATGAGAGAGCGCCGATGCGGCGTCGGCTAGCATGGATTTAGCGTCGGCTCGCGTCGGTTAGCGTCGACTCGCAAGAGCCGTCAGCATGACATGTGAGGCCCCCGTGCGCTGCCACGGAAAAGGCGTACGGCGCTGGGGCCGGGGGCCCCAAGGGCTGCGGCCAGTGGCCGGGCGCCAAGCCGTTCGTGGACTTCCTGCTGGAGGAGGGCATCGGGACCGTGGTGCGCGTGAACATGCCGGACGAGCAGGGGCTCGCGGAAATCGGGGGGAGCTACGACGCGAGGCTGCTGGCCGAGCACAGGATCCGGCACGAGGACGTCTTCGTTAGCGACAGCAAGGCGGACAGCAAGGGGGCCGTCCCGCCCAGCGGTGTCATAAGGCGCTTCTTCCGCCTGGTCTGGGGCCTAGCGCTGATGTAGCAAAACCTTGGGGCGTCTTTGTTCTTCGTTTTCGAAAGCGGCGTGTGTTTGGCATCCGTTATGTTTCTGTTTCCGTTTGGGGATTCTCGTCTCGCCGTATGGTATGTGCGGGCTGCAGTTGTTTCCCGTTCTGGTTGGCCGAAGATGGGCTACGTGAAAACAGCAAGCAGTAGCCTCGAAGGGCCCAACTATATGCAGTTGCGAGAACCGCAGTTGTAAATAATTACCGTCTTCGGTGAAGCTCCCTGTGGGGCCACGAAACGTGTGTGGGGTGTGCCGAACTGGGTGGTGGTGGTGGTGGTGGTGGTGGTGGTGATGGCGATGGTGGTGGTGGTGGTGGTGGTGGTGGTGGTGGTGGTGGTGGTGTGTGTGTGTGTGTGTTTGTTTGTTTGTTTTTGTTGGTGTTTGTGTTTGTGTTAATGTTTGTTGTGTGTTTGTGTTTACGTTTGTGTGTGGGAGTGTGGTGTGTGTGTGTGTGTGTGTGTGTGTGTGTGTGTGTTGTGTGTGTGTGTGTGTGTGTGTGTGTGTGTGTGTGTGTGTGTGTGTGGGGGGGGGGGGGGGGGGGGGGGGGGCATGCGGGCCCTGCCACTGGGGCCTTGGTGGAGCTCCCACTGGGGCCACGAGACGTGTGAGGGGTGTGCCGACATGGGTGGCAGGAAGGCATGCGGGCCCTGCCATTGAGGCCTTGGGTGGAGCGCCCTGTGATGCCACGAAGCATGCGAGGGACATACAGAAATGTTCGGCGGGGAAGCATGTAGGCGGTGGTACTTGAGCCTTCGGTGGAGCTTTCATGGGGCCACGACGCGTGTCAGGTGTGTGTCGACATGGGTGTGGCGGGCGTATGCGGGCGGTGGCACTGGGGCTTTCGGTGGAGCTTTGGGCCCACGAAACGTATGAGGGGTGTGCCGACATGTGTGTGGCGGATGCATGCGGGCGGTGGCATTGTGGCCATCTGTGGAGGTCCCTATGGGGTCGCCAAACGTGCGAGGCGTGTGCCGACATGGGTGTGGCGGGCGCATGTTGGCGGTCAATGGGGCCTTCGGTGGAGCTCTCTATGGGGCCGCGAAACGTGTGGGTGGGTGCGGACATGGGGTGTGAAATGGGTGCGGCGGACGCAGGCAGGCGGTGGCATTGGGGCCTTCGGTGGAGCTCCCTCTGGGGCCGCGAAGCGTGCGAGGCGTGTGCCGACATGGGTGTGGCGGGCGCATGTTGGCGGTCAATGGGGCCTTCGGTGGAGCTCTCTATGGGGCCGCGAAACGTGTGGGGGGGTGCGGACATGGGGTGTGAAATGGGTGCGGCGGACGCAGGCAGGCGGTGGCATTGGGGCCTTCGGTGGAGCTCCCTCTGGGGCCGCGAAGCGTGTGAGGGGTGTGCCGACATGGGTGTGGCGGACGCAGGCGGGCGGTGGCATCGGGGCCTTCGGTGGAGCTCCAAATGGGGCCACGAAACGTGTGAGGGGTGTGCCGACATGGGTGTGGCGGATGCATGCGGGCGGTGGCATTGGAGCCTCCAGTGGGGCTCCCTATGGGGACACGACGCGTGTGAGGGGTGCGCCGAAATTACTGTGGTGGACGCTTGCAGGCGGTGGCTCTGGGGTCTTCGGTGGAGGTCCCTATTGGGCCACGAAGCGTGTACGGGTTGTGCGGGCATGGGGTGTGGCGGACGCATGTGGGCGGTGGTATTGAGGCATTCGGTGAAGCTCCCTATGGAGCCACGAAGCGTGAATGGGTGTGGCGAACGCAGGCGGGCGGTTGCACTTGGGCCTTCGGTGGAGCTCCCTCTGGGGCCGCGAAGCGCGTGAAGGGTGTGTGCCGAACTTGGTGTGATGGACGCATGCAGGCGGTGGCACTGGGGCCTTCGGCGGATCTCCCAATGGGGCCACGAAACGTGTGAGGGGTGTGCCGACATGTGTGTGGCGGATGCATGCGGGCGGTGGCATTGGGGCCTTCAGTGGGGCTCTCAATGGGGCCACGCCGAAATTAGTGTGGCGGACGCATGCAGGCGGTGGCATTGGGGCCTTCGATGGAGCTCCCTATGGGGCCGTGATGCGCGTGAGGGGTGTGCCGAAATTGGTGTGGCGGACGCAAGCGGGCGGTGGCATTGTGGCCTTCGGTGGAGCTCCCTATGGGGTCGCGAAGCGTGTGAGGGGTGTGCCGAAATGGGCGTGGCGGACGCATGCGGGCGGTGGCATTGGGGCTTTCGGTGGAGCTCCCTCTGGGGACGGGGATCGTGTGAGGGGTGCGCCGAAATTAGTGTGGCGGACGCAGGCGAGCAGTGGCACTGGGGCCTTCGGTGGAGCTCCCTATGGGTGAGGGGTGTGCCGGAATGGGTGTGGCGGACGCAGGCGGGCGGTGGCACTGGGGCCTTCCGCGGAGCTCCCAATGGAGCCACGAAGCGGCAGGGGTGTGCCGAATGTGTGGACATGCGGAGAGCTGAGATCGAACATGAGGAAGAGGCGGAGGAAGAGGAGGAGGAGGAGGAGGAGCAGGGTGGGAGGAGGAAGGGAGTAAGGAACGCGGGGCGCCGTCTCCTCAAAACGAGGACTCAACACCACAGGATGGTTAGGGAACAAAAACATGCCTTCAGCGTTCTCAGCATCAGTAAGGTCGGGGACACGAGTCCCGAGGGCTGCGGCGCCGTGCTGGTCCACTGCAAGGGCGGCTTCGGCAGGAGCGTGTTCATGGCATGCCTGCTGATCATCTACAGGTACGACGTGCCAGGCCGCGGTCTCCTCGGCTGGGTGCGCATTGCGCGCCCTGGAGCAATCACGACCCCAGAGCAGGAGTCGAAGAAGAAAGCATGCATTCCCTCGACCTGCACCTTCCGCACCCTCCGCGCGGCAAGCGCCGCGCGGAAAGCGCGGAAGGTGCAGGTCGAGGGTACACGTGAACGTGCGGTCTTCGAGAAGAGGAACGATTGCAGAATCGATTGAACCCAAACTTGATTTCCCGTCGAATCTACGAACGAATGCGTAGAATGCGCTTCGGAGCAATATGCGTATTTTTGGTGGGCTCGGCGAACAAATCAATGTCGGGGTAAATCACTTCTGTTGTCGATGCCCTTACTCGAGGTCTGGAATTTTGGCTCAGCGTGTCGCGCCGCCGGATCTGGCCCCCACGGCGCTTCGGCGCGAAACACTCGGGGGTGGACAGAACCCCCACCCTGACACGTCCATTGGTGGATTGTCCGCTTTCGGTTCTCGAGAGAGCGCCGCGGGCGTCGTTTTCCAGGCTTGCGCCCGCCAGGTCTGGGCCCGAGGTCGTTTTCACTGAACCACGTTTTACTAAAGTGAAGTCTGGCCTGTCCCTTAACACTCTACAGGGGGAATGTTCAAAAATAGTTCAGAAATAGTCTGGGGACGATGTTTTTAGTACTTTGGGGCATCTTTTGGGCATAATTCTTGAATGTCCTTATGTTTCGTCCAAAGTCCCCCTGCAGGGGGACACGCCCGACTCCATACTGAAGGGGGTTCTGCCCATCCCCGAAGCACGCCGTCCGCGCTCGCAGTCCCCCGGCGCGCCTGCGTGCCGAGTCCTCCTCTGGCCTTCTCCCGCCCCGCGAGGCGGAGCCACCGGGCTGCCTGCCTGCTCGGGCGCAGCGTGCCGCCGGGGCCGCCGACGCGATACGCGGGGCAGAAGCCCAGAGATCCAACGCATTGAACAAATCGAGACGGAGGTTTCTCGCAAATTTCGGCCCCTTGCGCGAGATGACATACCAGATCCCCTCGGGCAATGAAAAAATCACGACGGGAGGTTTTTCTTAATTTTCGGCCTCCGGGGGCCCTCACCGGGCCTCGGGACCGTCCAAAAACGACTCAGGGTGAAAAACCGGTCCTGGGGAATGGATCGAGGCTTCTGGGGACCGCGTCTTGAAGAAATCACGACGTCAGAGCTCTGGGAGCTCGGCTGCACTTCAGAGTGACCTTTCGCCAGAGCTTCGTGGGCCCTAGAAGCGACAGGGCCGTTCTTGTTACCGGTCCCGCTGGGCAGGTTTCCGTTGCCGGTTCCGACGCCGTGTTGTTTTGTACCAGTGCCGTCGCCGTGGTTTCACCGGTTCCGGCTCGAGCTCCATTCCTGGAGCCGTTTTCGTTGCATTTTTTTTGGCCGCCGTTTTTGTTGCCGCTTCCATTTTCAAGAGACGCTTTCAGGGGCAACGATAGGGGGGGATAGGCATAGGGGGGATGCATGGACCCTCAATCGCCCATTGATCGCCGATAGGGGCCCGATAGTCCCAACCTGCCCAGGAAGGTGTGGATTCACTATCGGAGGCCTATCGCCGATCTATCGACGAAGTATCGCCGATTCCAGGTCGATGCATCTCCCCCTATGCCGGTCCCCCCCCTATCGTTGCCCCTCATTGGGATCTGCTCCGGACCCCCCTCTGGCGTGCTGCGCGCCAGGGAGGGGGGCCCAGCGCGGATTCAAGAAGTCCGCGCGGACTTTCGAGTGTTTATGTTTACGTATGTTGTGTCTTTGTCATCGGAGGAGGCCGCGCTGCGCTCCATCACGGGCCGCGAGGACCTCTGCAGGACTCTGAGATCCGACGTTGCAAACAAAAATGCAAACATTGCGAGAAATCATGACCGTAGCCCTGACCCCGTCCTCCTGCGCCCTGTTTTGAGCCGGATCGATCTGCGACGGGGTCCCGAAAACGGACAGAGACCAGAGACGCCCGGTGTCAGAAAGATACAGCGCCTGGGCCTCTGCAATTTGAGCAGACCTGGTTTCGAGGATTCCGATCGCGGTTCTTCTCGACTCTAGGTTCGACTTCTCTTTGGATCTCCCCCTGCATGCCTCAGCTTGAGCGTGCGAACGTCGATTCCGAGGCCTTCCGACCTGCATGCCGATTCCTGCAGATTCGATGTAGTTCGATGGCCGATGAGATGCTCCGTGCGATTTGGGGTCATCCTGCAGGACCCTGAGTTCCGCAGTTGCAGCAAAATTCTGACGTCACGAAAAGTCACGACCGGAGCCCTGGACTCTATAGACCCAATCTTTCTGCGCCATTTTTCGATCCACGTCATGGTCCCGGGGCCCCAAACTGGGCGAGGCTGCTTTGCGTAAAAAGATCGAGAACGCTGGCGGCGCTTCACTGGCCGCTCCCTTGAAGTCATCTTGGGTGTGGCACGGGCAGATCGAGTCTCGAGTGTTCCTTTGGGCATTTCTGGGGGCGCTTGGGCCCTTACTGGAGGTGTCGGAGGTAGTTATCTCGGGGATGCCTCGTGGCCCTTCGGGTGGGCGCTAGGTCGGGAGGATGCGAAAGAGCATTCAACGCCCAGACGTCCTCAGGCATGCGGCGTCCTTTTTAAGAGCCAGGTCCCTGGAAGTCCGGGCCCCTTCCCCGGGACCAGTTCTTCCCTTGACGGCCCCGAGGCCCGGCGAAGGCTCCGAGGGGCCGAAGACGGCCCAAAACCACCCGCCCCGATTTGTTGTTTTTGGTTGGGTACGACGCATTTTTTTTTTCTAGCGACGCCAGACATGCGAGTTCTTTTTTGGCGGTCCCGGGGCCCGGCGAGGGTCCCCAGGGGCCGAGAATAGCGAAGCCCCCCGAGGCCGGAAACTGCCAAAAACCTCCGTCCGGATTTTTTATGGACGCGATCGTGTCTGGGTATAGATCCGGGCCTGCAGGAGGCATGGGGTCCGAGTAGATGGGGTCGGAAGATCGCGCCGCATCGCCGATACATCGGCGATGCATCGGCGATGCGGCTCGATGTGGGGCCCAATTTTCTCCACGCTGACGTCGCCGATGTACCGCCGATGTCGCCAGTGCATCGGCGATGCGGTGAGATCCTCCGACCTCATCTACTCGGACCAAGAAGAGGAGGAGGAGGAGGAGGAGGAGGAGGAGGAGGAGGAGGAGGAGGAGGAGGAGGAAAAAGAGGAGGAGGAGGAGGAGGAGGAGGAGGAGGAGGAGGAGGAGGAGGAGGGGGCCTCTGTATAGATCTGGGCCTGCAGGAAGTACGGCGTCCCCTGCGAGGGCCCGGGCGGCGCGCCGACCGGGCAGGCCTGCTGCACGGTGAGCTGAGAGGGGCCGCCAGGGGGGCGGCGCCTCGGGGCCGGGCACCTCCTGCGCGACCCAGACCCCCTCGCGCGGTGAAGAAGTCACGACGGGAGGTGTTTCGCTAATTGCGAAGGCCTTACGGCCGGTGCCGCCGACCCTGGAGGGCGACCCATGCGTTCTCGTATGTGGCGGGGGGGGCCTCTTGGGGCTTCCAGGGGGCCTCTTGGGGGTCTCGTGGTGGCCTCTTGGGGGCATATTGGGGCTTCCTGGGAGCCTCTGTCGCCGAGGGCTCGTCGGGCCCCCCGTCTGGGCACCCTGTTGGAGCCGTCTTGGGGGTCTGTTGGGCGCGGCTCGGGCGTGGCTCGGGCGCGGCTCGGGCGCGGTCTGAGCGCGGCTCGGGCGCGGCTCGGGCGCGGTCCGAGCGCGGCTCGGGCGCGGCTCGGGCGCGGCTCGGCGGCGGCTCGGGCGGCTCGGGCGCGGCCCCGAAACAATAAAGAATCCCTACGTGCAGTACTTGCGGGGGGGGCGTCGTATCTGAGTGGCGCCCCCCCCCCGGGACCCCCCCCGGGACCCCCCCGCTACCCCCTCCCGGCGGGGGAGGGATCAAAGGGAAGGGGCTTCCCTTCGACTCAAATACGACGTTGCTGAAGTTCATTTGGGCTGGCGCGCTTGAGCAGGGGCCCCTGCTGGGAAAGAGGACGGGAGTGGCGACGGGCCCACGGAAAGGGAGGCGCAAGGAAGGGGGACGACAGAGACGACGACCAACGAACAACGGGGATGACGTCTCGAACGGAAAAGCCCCTCACACACGCCGACAGGGTCGTCCCCTGCGAGGGCCCGGGCGGCGCGCCGACCGGGCAGGCCTGCTGCACGGTGAGCTGAGAGGGGCCGCCGAGGGGGCGGCGCCTCGAGGCCGCGCGCGTGCGGCGCGCTGGTTCTGCGCGCGGCCGCCGCGGGCCGGGCACCTCCTGCCGGACCCAGACCCCCTCGCGCGGTGAAGAAGTCACGACGGGAGGTGTTTCGCTAATTAGCTTCGGCCTCCGGGGGGCCCTCACATGGGCCTCGGGCACGTCAGAAAACACGACTCCGGATGAAAAGCCGGTCTTGGGGGAGGGGTCCAGACCTTTGGGGGTCGACGTGATGACAAAATCACGACGTCGGGGGTCTGAAAGTTGCGGCAAACCTCCGCCATGATTTTTTCCATGCGCTGGATCTCTGGGGAGTGGACCGGAGGTTGATAGACTTCCCACCCTGACACGTCGATTAAGGAATTGGCCGTTTTCGGTTCGCGAGAGAGCGTCGCGGCCGTCACTTTTGCGGGTCCAGGCCCGTCGGTTTCGGTCCCAGTCCGTTTTCACTAAGGGGAGGTTGACTAAAGGGAGGTTTGTCCACCGCCGAGTGGAGGCGCGAAGCGGGGGGAAGCCTCGGGCCGGGGGGCGCTTCTGGCCACCATCGGTGCCCGTGCTGCAGCCCGCAGGCCCAGCTGCACGGCGAGCCGCGAGGCCGCCGGGCCGCGGCGCCCCGAGGGCGCGCGAGCGCTGCGGCCGGCCCTCGGGCGCGCGGCCGCCCGAGGGCCGGGCACTCTGCCTTTGGCATCGCTCGGAGGTGTGCGTTTCTTGTCTCCTTCGGCGAGGTGACCATCTCTCGGGTATGGCCAGGACCCCGGGCAAGGGGACCCGGTTAGTGGTAGGGCCCCGGAGCCTGTGAATTGGCCAGAATCACCAAACCAGGTTTGCCATAGTTTGTGTTTTTTTGGGTGACGGCAGTTCCGGTTAGTGGAAAGGGGACGTACGGGGGGGCGCCCCCGGTACAGATCACTAAACCAGGTTCCGCTAAACCCAGTTCTACCAACGCCCGAATCTCGAGGAGCATCCCCTGAGATTTCGTCGGGCCGAACGAAAAGGGGGGGTACGAAATCTGCTGCGTGCAGCCAGTTCCAGCCCCACCGAGGGTTCCATGCCTCGACACATGGCCGCCTCCGGCGCCGGGAGGCGCCGGGAAATTCAGCTCCGTGGGCTGATTCTCAGATCCCCCCTTTGCTATCCCCCTCTTTCGCCCAGCCCGATCCTGGCGTCGCGATTTTTTCGAGCTGAGCGTCTTCGCCATTTTTTCGAGCCCCGGGGTCCTCACAGGTCGCTCCGGCTCGAAGATTGACGCAGAAGAATATGGTTTAGGGCTCCAGGCGTGATTGTTTACGATATTTTGTTTCTGCTACATGGGATCTCAGGGTCCTGCATAGTTTGCACAACGGCACGCGCAGAACCGAAAAATGCACGGGAAATGGGCGTCCGAGCGATAGCAAGTGGCAAGTCTGCATCGTCGGGGGGACCTTGCCTGTTATTCTCGGGACGATCGACATGGGGTACGGAAAGAACGGGCACGATGCCCAACAGCAGTCCCTGTTCATTTTGAACAGGATCCGCTGTCCGCGCCGCCACGGACGTTGTTCATTGAAGACCAAAAAACCACCTGCCCAACATCGGCAGCTGTTGGTTTTGGACAACTTTTGCTGTTGGGCATTGTACCCATTTTTCCGTACCCGTCTCGGGCGTCCAAATCTGCAGTTGGCAGTGTTCTCTTGTGCTCGGACCGAGGGCTCGACGCGGACCCGGCGCGCATTCGACATGGCTTCGGCACGGATTCGACACAGATTCGGCACGGGTTCGACGCGGCGCTCGGCACGGACGGCCAGCGCGGTGGGGCAGGCGAGATCCTCGAGAGATGCCACATCAGGTCGGCCCCGAGGCCGTCTGCTGCCCCATCCGCCCGCCCGCGAGGCGGGCACCTGCCGACCCATCGACCGCCCCGCCCCTCGCCTTTGCCGACAAGACAACACGACGAAGGGTCGGTGGCCGAATTCGGCCTCCGGGGGCCCTCGCCAGGCCACGGGACCGTCAGACAACGACTCGGGATAAGAAGCGGGTCCCGGGGAATGATGGGTCGAGACCTCTGGGGGCCGACGCCGTGAACATGAGCACGACGTCGGAGGTCTGTGCCCGAGGCCGCTCGCTACTGCATGCGTCCGTTCGCGAGGCGGGCACCTGTCGACCTAATCCCCCCCCACCTCCCCCGAGATCCAGGCGCTGCCGCCGTTCCACACCAGGCATTAATTATCGCTCCGCTTCGGGCCCTGGGATCGTCACAGATCGATCCAGCTCGAGAGAAGAATGCCACAGAGAGGTGGAGACGAGGGCACCTGCCCCAGGACCACCGCCGTCAAGAAACGGCCTGGGACGAAAAGCCGCTCCCGCGGAAAAAGGCCCGGCACGCGCAGAGGGGTGGAGGGGTGGAGCAGGGGAGAGGGTTTCTCAGAAGCACCCCTGCTTCTTAGGAGGCGCGGGCCTCACCTGTAGATGCAGGGCTGGCGCCTTCTGAGAGGTAGGCTCCTTCCAAGATGCCTGCCCCTCTCCCTCTATGCCCCTCTGTTTGCACCGCCAGGAATCAGGAGGAACAAACGCACACACACACACATATTCACACACACACACACATTCACACACACACGCACCCACCCACGCACGCACGCACGCACGCACGCACGCAAACACACACACACACACGCGCGCGCACACACACGCACACACACACACACACGCACACACACACGCACACAGGCACGCACACAGGCACGCGCACGCGCACGCGCACACGCACGCGCGCACGCACGCGCACACGCACGCGCGCACGCACGCGCGCACGCACATGCACACGCACACGCGCACGCGCACGCGCACGCGCACGCGCACGCGCACGCGCGCATACCACGCGCCACGCACCACGCACACGCACACGCACACGCACACGCACACACACGCACACGCACACAAACACAAGCACACATACACGACACGCAACACACACACACCACACAACACACAACACACAACGCACAACACACAACACACAACACACAACACACACAACACACAACACACAACACACGACACACAACACACAACACACAACACACCACACACACACAACACACACCACACACAACACACATGACCACCACCACCCAATTCGGCACACCCCACACACGCAACACAACGCAACACAACACACAACACACAACACAACAGAACACACAACACACAACACACAACACACAACACACAACACACAATATACAACACACAACACACAACACACAACACACAACACACAACACACACTACACCACACCACACCACTCCACACCGCACCGCACCACACCGCACCACACCACACCACACCACACACACCACACAACACACAACACACAACACACAACACACAACACACAACGCACAAAACACACACACACAACACACACAGAGACACATGTGGACGTTGATTCCGTGGAGAACATAGGAACGCACGGGAAGGGGAGGGCAAGACTGCAGCATGCAGGAAGTATGGAACGTTGTGGGAATCCTGGGATCTGCAGCCCTCCTCCTCCTCCTCCTCCTCCGCCTTTCCTCCTCCTCCTCCTCTTCCTCCTCCTCCTCCTCCTCCTCCTCCTCCTCCTCCTCCCCTTCCGAGAGGTCCAGACCCCCAGAGGCCCCCCGCGCTGTGATGAGGAAGGCGGCGCTGGAGCCCTGGACCCCCGCTCCGCGGGGCCTCCATCTGCCGAGCCGACGCCCGGCCAGTGCCAGGCCTGCCTTGGCGGCACAGCGAGGGCTGGTCGGGGGCCTGCAGGGAGGGGGGCCCAGACGGGATCGCGTCGACCAAAAAAGTCAGGGCGGGAGGTTTTTGGCCGCCTTCGGCCCCTGGGAGCCCTCGCTGGGCCTCGGGGCCGTCACGAAACGACCCGGGATGAGAAACCAGTCCCAGGGAAAGGGTCGGGACATCCAGGGACCCCGTATGGAAATAGTGGGGTTGTGACTATCGGCGCCGAGCCTGGGGGGGAAGTGAGAAGGAGAAGGCCTTCTCAGAAGGCTCGGAAGTGCCCCGGCCTCCCGAGAAGTTTTCCAAGGCCTTCCCCGAAGACCTCGAAGACTTCTCGGAAGGCCGGAGGGTTTCCGAGAAGCCCCCGCCTCCTCCTGAGGAGGCCTTCTCCTTCCCACTTCACCCCCCCCTGCTCGCCGCCGACACGGGGGGGGATATCATGCCGGGGGCCATGAGATCTCGCCCGATGTTTGTGTCGCCTCCTCTTGTCTTGAGACGCCCCTCGGCCACCTCTACCCCCACCTCCACCCCCATCCTTATTCCTTATTATTATATACCCCCACCTACCTCGTATTCCGGCCGATAGCGGCCCAATCCGGGACCTCCCATCCGGATTGTAAAAAATCAATACAAAGTGGCCGTTTTTCTTCTCAACATCGTCTTCCTTGTCGTCGACGATGCGCGAAAAGCGTGGCAGGAATGGGACGCGGCGCACATCGCGCGCGGCAGTCAATCTGGGCCCGCCCATCCTGACTGTAAAAAATCAATACGAAGTCTTCGTTTTTCCTCTCAGCATGGCCTGCCTTGTCGCCGACGGTGCGAAATATGTGGCAGCAGTGGGGTGCGGCGCACATATGGGACGCGGCGCGCATCGCGCGCGGCCGTCAATCCGGGCCCGCCCATCCTGACAGTAAAAAATCAATACGAAATCTCCGTTGTCTCCTCTCAGCATGGCCTGCCTTGTCGCCGACGGTGCGAAATATGTGGCAGGAGTGGGACGCGGCGCGCATCGCGCGCGGACGTCCATGCGAGCTGCGGGCCCTCCCATCCTGACTACCATACCACTACCACTACCACTACGACGACTACTACTACTACTACTACTACTACTACTACTACTACTACTACTACTACTACTACTACTACTACTACTACTACTACTACTACTACTACTACTACTACTACTACTACTACTACTACTACTACTACTACTACTACTACTACTACTACTACTACTACTACTACTACTACTACTAACTACTACTACTACTACTACTACTACTACTACTACTACTACTACTACTACTACTACTACCTACTACTACTACTACTACTACTACTACTACTACTACTACTACTACTACTACTACTACTACTACTACTACTACTGCTACTCTACTACTACTACTACTACTACTACTACTACTACTACTACTACTACTACTACTACCTACTCCTACTCTACTACTACTACTACTACTACTACTACTACTACTACTACTACTACTACTACTACTACTACTACGACTACGACTACGACTACTACTACTACGACTACTACTACTACTACTACTACTACTACTACTACTACTACTACTACTACTACTACTACTACTACTACTACTACTACTACTACTACGACTACGACTACTACGACTACGACTACGACTACGACTACGACTACGACTACGACTACTACTACTACTACTACTACTACTACTACTACTACTACTACTACTACTACTACTACTACTACTACTACTACTACTACTACTACTACTACTACTACTACTACTACTACTACTACTACTACTACTACTACTACTACTACTACTACTACTACTACTACTACTACTACTACTACTACTACTACTACTACTACTACTACTACTACTACTACTACTACTACTACTACTACTACTACTACTACTACTACTACTACTACCACTACGCGCCAGCACCCAGTTGCGCCAGCATTGTTTCTTATGTTGTGGGCAGGCGGAACGTGTCCGTTCTTCCTTTCAACATGGCCAATCTTGTCGTCGACGATGCGAAAGGCGTGGCGGGAATGGGACGCGGCGCCATTCCCGCGCGGACGTCAATGCGGTGTCCTGGGGTACCCTCCACTCGCATTGAAATGCCCGCGCAGCCCCCAGTTGTGCCATCACTGTTTCTTATGTTGTGGGAGGGCGGGTGGGAATGGGCATGCCATGCTTGACTCGCTCGAGCTGGCTAGCTTGACCTCCCCCCCCACCCCCACCTCCATCTCCTCCTCCTCCTCCTCCGTAGCCATTTTGGCTCCAGATGTTTTTCCCCCTGGGAGAGAAACGGGTACCGCTAGTCCGCGATCAGTTCCAACCTTTTTTCGCCAGGGCCTGATCCGCCTCAGGTCCCTGGGTGCCTCCTGCTGCCCGCAGGTGAGCACGCGCGCGACGTGGCTTGTGGCTCTGTGGCTGGCCTCGCTGAACCTCCTGGGTACGGGGGGGGGACCATGGCGCCTGGAGGCCGCACCGGGCCGACGCCCGACTGGTACGGCAAATTCTGCAAGTACGAGCGAGGGCCCAAGCTCGGGATGCCGTGCGTCACGTTCGGGGGGAAGAAGCAGTGCCATTTCTGCGGGGTCGACAAGTCCGTGGCCTTCCTTGGGAGGGCTTGTGGAGACGAAAGGGGTTCCTCGTCGCCGCCCGCCGAATGGCCCAGGTGCCGCTGGCGGGGCTGGAGGCGTGGCTCGACCGAGCTACCAGCAGGTCGCCCAAGGATCCATGCAAAAGGAGATGGCAAGGCTGCGGGAGGAGGTCAAAATGGTTGCGGGCTGGCAGCAAAGACAAGGGGCAGCTCTCCGAGGCGGCGAAGGCCACTGAGGAGGACGATGCTGATGAAGCCCGACGCAGGGCCCTGGCATAGTTCGACGAGGAGCTGCGGAACCTGCAGGGCATCCAGACGCCGTCGCAGTACGTCAAGGACACCATTTGACAGGCTGGACGAGCAGAGGTCCAAACTGCTGGAGGAGGTCCGTTGGAAGAAGCCTGTCCTCACCCAGCAAGTGGCGCTGCAGAGGAAGCTCAAGGCGAAGCAGGATGCGATCGTCAAGCATGAGAAGGTGGCCGCCAAACCAGGGAGGCGGTCACCAACGCCCAGAAAACGCTCGAGGACGAACGCGAGCGGGGCAAGGCGCTGCGGGTCGAGGAGCTGGAGCTGGAGGCAAAGATGCGGGACTTCAACGTCATGGCCCCCAAGCCGTCGGACGAGAAGGATAGAAGGGCCCTGACCTCAACTTGGAGGGCCCAGCGGCGCTGTTCAAGAAGCTGCCGCGGGCGAGGTCACGGAGCGCGTCCTGGGCCACCCGAAGCTCGCCGACAAGGTGTTGGCCCAGCCACCTGCTGAGGAGCGCACTAAGCCTGCTCCTGGCGATGTCTCCGGCGAAGCTTCCGGGCAGGCACCTGGCCCCAAGCGTCTCGAGTGCGCCGCGGACAAGGCGCCCGTCGAGACGCTGCGGGCCAGCCTCAGCGAAGCTGGGGGTGGAGGTCCCTGAAGACGAGCGTGCCATCAGGACATTGGCACACAAGGTGGTAGCAGCTTATAGCCAGTGGGCCTACAGGGCGTATTAAGGCAGGAAAGTGCAGGTTGATGTTAACTAGTCTACTGCAATGATGATGACGCAAGCTACAGCATCAGTAAGTACGGCGGGCGAGTCGAGCACCGCCAAAGGAGTGCTGACCACGGTCAATGTCTCATGCGGGCGAGGGCTGACAGAGTTCCTCGCCGAGACCCCTGTCGGGGATCTGTTCGCGGTGCATGAGCACAGGGCCCTCGGTGACAAGTTGAGTTCGCTGCTGGGCCAGGTGCGCGACCTGGGCTACCGCGGGCTGTGGGCCTCAGGCCAGGCCACAGGCGAGGGGGCGCTGGAGTTGTCTGGTGGAGTGGCGCTCCGCGCGCGCAGCGTCGTGCCCTCTCCTATCGTGCCCTCTCCTATCGTCGAGGCGGCGAGGATGCTGGCAGGCCATGTCCACTGGGGGGCCAAGGGGGGCCTGATCGTCGTCGTGATGTATCTGAGGCACACTATCGGCATGGACGACGACAACGGCGACGCCGTCCACGAGCTGAAGTCCTACCTCCGCGCGCCCAACGCGCGCGGGCTGGACTGAATGTGGATATCGGCGAGTTCATAGGCCCATGGCAGGAGGAGGTGCGGGGCGTCCTTCTTGCGTCGTCGGGGCCAACCTGCTGGCAGGCGGTCGAGGGCTCCACCGTGGGCTACGTCATCGCGGCCCCGAACCTCGACCCCAGGCTGAGCGTGGCGAGTGTCGCCACCGATGTGGCGCTGTGCTCGCGCTGCCCAGTCCGCGCGCGCGGACGTCTCCACGGTGGGCCGCGAGGCCCATGCGCGGGTGGCAGCCGAGCCGCGTGGGTTCGCGGCGGAAGCGCCAGTGGGGGCGGCTCCCTACCCTCGTGAGCGCACGTGGAGACGGCGCTCCAGCAGGTTCTCAGCGTGTCCAAATCCACCGGGTTGGGGCAGGCCCGAGGCGCAGTGGTCAGCGTAGCGGAGGCGGAGCTCTGTGATCGCTGGCACCCGGTGGGCGAGGAGATAAGGCAGCACATGGGCAGGGGGCGCGAGGCCGCCGTCGAGCTCGCCCAGCCCAAGTGGCAGCCGCCCCGCAGGAGGAAGCTCCATGACCCGAAGGTGAGCGCGCACATGGTGGAGGCACGGTGGGCGAAGCACTTGGACGCTCGCTCGCTTGGGCGGGGTGCACTCACGGCTCCGTTGGAGCCGCGGGTGTCGCCGCATGCCCTTCGGGTTCCTGCAGGAGGGCGTGTTCCTGAGGCGGAGGGCCCTGGCGCCAGAGCGCAAAGTCCGAGTATGCCATTGCGGCTACTAGGCAGCGTCGCCACGGGCGTCAGAGCGCAAAGTCCCGGCGCGCCATCGAGGCTACCAGGTTCGACGTCGCCGCGTGGGCCAGGGCGTGCTGCGGCAGGCCGAGTGCCTCGTGAGGTTGTGGGCGATGTGGCCGTCGCGATGCCCGTGGACCCGCTGAGCGCCGCGGGCGCCGCGAGCCCTCGTCAGGGGGCTTCTGCTGGCGCTGCCGCTGGCGTGAGGCGCGCGGGCGGGGTCGGACGGCCACGAGGGGCGCCGCTTCGGCCGGAGGGGGGGGGGGGGGGGGGCAGCTCGCGCCGAGCACCCTAATACCCCCCCTCCCCCCCAAGGAAGGCACAGCCACGCGACCGCTCCGCGTGGTGGACTGGCGAACAGGAGCTCAACGGCCAGCTGCCCGAGGTTCAAGTCGTGGGAGGAAGGCGCAGGCACATCTGTGGCAAGAGGCCTCCTGCCGCGCAGGCGGTCGAGCCTGGCGACAGGCTGCGCGCTGAAGGGCCTGCAGTGGACGTGCACGACCCAGAGGGGCGGGGCGGCGGTGCTGGCCTTGACGGGGGAGGTGGCGAAGGCGGCGTAGTCGGCGGTCGCGATGGGGATTGCCATCGCAGCGCCCACGTCTCGGAGCCGTGCCATGAAGGTCCTGCAGCAGAAGTTCGTGACCTACGTGCTGTGGGAAGTGGCGGTGGAGCTCGGCTTGCCAGGGGAGGGGGCGAGCGTGGCGCAGTGGTTAGTCGAGGGGGAGACTGCCATCACAGCGCCCACGTTTCGGAGCCGGGCCTGCGCGGAAGGGGCAACATCGAGAAGGTCGTCGAGCTGCTCCTGGAGACCCACCGCAACTACGGCAACGTGGCGAAGTCGGGCCGAGTCAAGAGCCAGCTCCCCGCTGACATGGCGCAGTGGTTCGACGGAGGCCTCGCGCAGATGGGCCAGGCCCAGTGGGGCGGGCGGGTCAAGAGGATCGTTGACGACGCCCAGCGGCTCGCCAGGGGTTACTACAAGGAGCGCGAGAAGGAGTGGCGCAGCTGGGCCGACAAGAGCCTAGACGGAGGCGCCAAGGCGGCGCATGGGTTCACCAGGCTGCCAGCGGCAGCTGAGGTGCGGAGGGCCACTTCTCGCGGCAGCCCGCGCCAGATGGTGGGCCGCGAGCTCCAGGAGTGGACGGACGTCTGGACCTGCCACGAGGAGCCACCCTGGGCGAGGCCGCCCGACCTTGCCAACTGGGACGAGCTGCCGAGGATGGGGGTGGAGCACCTCCGCAAGGCCGCGATCAGCTTCAAGGAGCGGGACTGCCGCCGGCCAGACAGGCATTGCCCCGAGGGCCCTGTGGCAGCTCAGTGACATCGGCTCGCGCGTGCTGTCCGCGCTCTTCAGTCGGTGTGAAAGTCTCGGTGAGTGGCCGACGACCAGGCTATGCACGGTGCTAGTTCGGCTGCACAATGAGAGCGACGGGGTGCAGGCTGATTGCCCTCGTCAAATCCTTTCTGCGGCTATGGGCCAAGGCGAGATCGACGATTTCGAGGGCTTGGTTAGCTAAGGCAGACGTGCCTTACCTCTGGAGCACAGGCGGAGCTGGCAGGACGTCGTCGGCGGCGGCCTTTCACCGCAACCTCGCAGCGGAGGTTGCGACCCTCAACGGAGGCCACAGCGTCGCGGTGCTCCTGGATGCCTGGAAGCGTTCGACAGCCTCATAGCGAAGCAGGTGCTGCGCGAGGCCGAGCACATGAGCTACCCGCTGCGCCTCATGCGGGCGATCCTCAGGTACCACCACTTGCCGAGGCGCCTGCAGGCTTTCGGCTCGGTCTCGAAGGGCTGCGTGGCGCACCGGGGCATTCTCGCTGGCTGCTCCCACTCGATGGCGGTGCTGGTAGTGCCGTCGGCCGGGGCACTCCAACGGTTGGCCAAGTGCGACGTCATTCCGAGGACCCTCCGTGCAATGGGTCGGCGACCTGTAAGGAGCGCGCGTGCTTCGGGAGGCCGTCAAGGGCTATAAGCACGACGTCGAGGACGTGGGGCTGGCGCTACAGGTGCTCAAGTCTGGCAACGTGGCGTCGGCGAGGCAAGGGAGGGTGACCGTCCAGCCCTTCGCCAAGCGGGTCAAGATCGGAGCCCGTCAGTGCATGCGCAGCCTCGGCCACGACCTCAATGGGTCCAAGGCGCGGAGGAAGGTCGCCAGGAACAGGCCCAGGAAGCTGCGGCCACGCATGCGACGGGCAATGAAGCTGAAGCGGGCTGCAGGTGCTAAGGTGTCGCGCCTGTGGCAGACAGGGCTCCTGTCAGCTGCGGCCCACGGCGCTGCTGTGAGTGGAGTGGCCCCTTCCGAGCTGGCTGCGATGCGCACCGAGGCCGCGCGGCTTGCAGGTGCCAAGGGCCGAGGAGGCAGCATCGCGCTCTACCTGGCCATCCAGAAGAAGCCGTACTACGACCCGATCTTCGCGGCGACGGTCGAGCCTCATCTGGCAGCAGGAGATCGGCCTGGGTGCGATGGAGCGTGCTTGGCGCGTGCTGCTGGAAAGGGTCGAGGCCATGCTTTCATCGAATGTCCTGCGCTGACGCAGCGCCTGCTTGAGGAGAACGAGGACTGTGGCCTCGACCCGAAGTTGGCGGCTGCCCGTGACGTCATGCCCGAGCAGGGGCCGATTGGAGAGGGGCCGCAGGATCTTGACTCGTTTGCCATCTCGATCGGAATCCCGCGGTGGCCCAACGTTGAGGCGCCGCAGCCGCCGAGCGACCCCTTCTGCTTTTTTTGCTCTGGTGACTGGGGCTCGCCCAAAGAATCCTGGAGCGACGTTTTGATTACCAACGGCTCTGGATATCGCAGCGATGTCCCAGAGCTGCGTCGGTGCGGCTGGTCAGTGGCCATGCTGAGAGCCAACGGAGTCCCCGTGCGCGCGGTGCGTGGCGGGCTCGCAGGAGCACAGCAGACATTTGGACGGGCCGAAAGGCTGGCGGGACTGAGGGTGTTGCAGCATATGCCCTCTGTCTGGCTGTTGGTCAGCGACCTGCTCGGTTTTGTTCAGGAAGCGGGGCTCTTGCGCGACGGGGAGGTCGGAAAGGTCACTTGTGCCAGCGCCCCCGACCCAGGCGTGTGGAGGCAGTTAGTGAGGCGGCAGCGTGAGCCTCCGCAGTTCGCCTGGGCCCCTGCCCACATGATGGAGGAGGGGTTCTCCTCCCGGCCCCTGAGGGCCTTCCGCCCCCTCCCTACCTTTGGCCCCTGGGTAATATGTGGGCGGATCGGTGCGACAAGCTGGGGGGCCTTGTCCATCGAGGTCCCCGAGGTGCACGCGAGATTCTACAAAGAGAGTCTCCCCGCGGACGCCCAGTACGCCAAGTGCTTGGGCTGGGCGGCCCAGCAAGCTAGAGCTCTGGGCCGAAGCCGCGGAGCTTGCGGCTGGCGTGCAGAGGGCGAAGCCCGCATAATCAAAAATAAGCTTGCTCCTCCATGAGCACGGCCTAGTGGAGGTCGGGGGTCGTCTGTTCTGTCGGCAGTGCAGGAGACCGGCCCGCACTCCCGAGGCTCGCCGCCAGTTGGCAGGGGGCACCGACCGTTGGTGCCGCCCGACGGCCATCCACGCGCTCCAGGCCAAAGTCCTCGAGGCCGCCGCCGTCAACCGCCTGTTGGGGGCGTCTGTGGGGTCTGCGGGTGCTGGGTTGTCTGGGGCTGGGGCGTCTGGCGGGGGGGCTGCGGGGCTGTCAGTGGACGGGGCCTCGCTTGGCCTGGGCCCTGCGGGGTCGTCTGGGGTTGGGCCTGTGCCTGCCCGCGAGGGCGAGGCTGAGCCTCCGAGGGTCACCGCGCCTGGTGGGCACGACGTTACCGCCACGGGTACGGTCGTCTGGCGTCGGCGGTGCGGGGCCTACGGGTCCGTCAGTGTAGGATGGCGTTTGGGCCCCCCTGCCCTGACCCCCAAGACTTGGCCCCCAGCAGGCGGAGGGCCCTTTGCCGCTTGCTGGGGGGCAAGCACCCAAAGTCTGGCGTAACCCTGGTTGGGGGTTACTGACTGGGCTTTTCCTCCTTCTGGGGTAGAGCTGTGTCTGTGAGCAGACGCTGCCTCTTTAGCTCGTTCCTCGTTCCTCCTCATCCTCCTCCCCCTCCTCCTCCTCCTCCTCCTCCTCCCTCCTCCTCCTCCTCTCCTCCTCCTCCTCCTCCTCTCCTCCTCCCTCCTCCCTCCTCTCCTCCTCCTCCTCCTCCTCCCCCTCCTCCTCCTCCTCCTCCTCCCTTCCTCCTCCTCCTCCTCCTCTCCTCCTCCTCCTCCTCCTCCTCCTCCTCCTCCTCCTCCTCCTCCTCCTCCTCCTCCTCCTCCTCCGCCTGTTCTCACTCCTGCTTCCTCGTCGTCCGCGTGGCACGCGCTTCGAGCGCCAGGAAGCCTGCGCCCGCCCCCCGCCGTTGTTGGGTGTGCATGTGCGCGCGCTCTCGCTCCGCGCTCGGCTCGGTGATCTGCCGCCCTTCGCTGGCAACTTGGCAGGGGTCCCCGGACAGCGGCACAGGTGCCGGCAGAGGCCGGCGGCCGTAAGAACGTCGGGCCTGTCCCTCTACAGGAGGAGTCGGGCGCGTCCTTCTAAGGAGGGAATCTTCAAACATAGTTGAAGAATCGTATGGGGACGATTTTCCACATGTTTTGTCAATTTTGGGGGTAGTGTTATTTTTCTTTGTTTGTGTGTGTGTTTGTGTTTGTGTGTGTGTGTATGTTCCCCCCCCCCACAAAAAAAACACGTCCAACCTCCCCCTGTAGGAGGATAGGCCCTCCCTAACCCTACAGGGGGAATGCTCCGAGTTTCTTAATAAGCGTGTGGTGTCACCCCCGCCGACAGCCCCACATCGGCCCCCGTCGCGGGCAGCCACCGCGCGCCGAAGGCGCTCGTGTCGCAGCGCGACGACGAGGCGAGGTTGATCCCCGTCGGGGGGGGGACCCTTCCACGCTCATTAAGAAACCCAGAGTATTCAAAAGTAGTGAAAAATAGAAAATAGCGTGGGGACGTTTTTTTACCGTCATTTTGCATATGTTTTGAATATGTTTGCCTGTATTTTCAGTTGTTCGTCCAAAATCTGCCTGTAGGAGGACACGCCCGACCTAAGACGACAAAGGGTCTGGTTACGCTGGGGTGCGGTTTGGGTTTGGCACCGTTGGGGCCTGGGGTCACGACACTGTCTTCGTCTAGCCTTCTCGGGGCGCGGCGGAGAGCTCTGTCGAGGTCCTCGCCCGCCCCCCACGGTGCCGGTTGCAAGCCACACACGTTGCAAACCACACCCTTCGGAGTCGCCGAAGAGGGCGGAGAGATCCAAAGAGTGGACTCGCACCGCCCAGTTCGTCCGAGGGTGGAATTTGTACATGCCTATGCCTGGGCAGTCGATGTCCCAGGAGCGCTGAATGCCTTCTGGGCCGCTCTGCGTGGAGTGTTCCAGGTGCGCGCCCTGCGCGTCGCCGCCGTCAGGGCTTGGCCCTCACTCGATTGCCTTCTCTTCCCCTCTCCCTTCGTCGTCTGTGACGCCACCCTCCCTCTCCCTCCCTCCCCTTCCCCTCCTCCCTGTTTCTCTCTCTCTCTCTCTCTCTCCCTGTCTCTCCCTCGTGTCTCTCTCTCTCTCTCTCTCTCTCCCTCCCTCTCTCTCTTTTTTTTTTCTCTCTCTCTCTCTCTCTTCTCTCTCTCTCTCTCTGCACTTGCTCGTGTTTGAACTTGAGCGTGGCTTCCCCCTCTGCTCGGTGCCACCGGTTCGCCGGCTTGCCGTGGCGATCTAGCCTCGAGACGGGGGTCAATGCAAACGGGGGTCAGCCACAGCGCCCGATATTGCATTATCCTGCAGGGCTAGGGTCGCATCGACCCGGGTTTGGGTGCAGGATCCTGCAGGATCTTGCGGATCCTTCGCATTGACCCGGGTTTGGGTGCAGGATCTTGCAGGATCTTGCAAGGCCCGACTGACCCGGGTCTTGATTGACCTGGGTCAGAAGATACCCGAGGCGATTTACGTGGGGGCTCCCCCCAGCAGTATTCCCCTCTCCGGGAAACGTAAGATTCGAGAACGTACGCCAGAACTCGGGTCCGCCTGCACTTGTTGACGAGCCCGCCCTGGTTTTTGACGGTGCAGTTTTCGTGGGATGTCTACAGCAGGAGCTCGCGTCAAATTTCAGACCGGGTCTCGTCATTTTCATGATGGCCCCGTCAGAACCCGAGTCTTACGTCTCCCCGATCATCACAGCCCAGAATGTGCTAGATTTGCGCGCACTACCAGCTAGCGCTCATGGGGGGGGAAATTGAGCGGTGGATATATTCGGGGCCCAGGGGGCCCTGACAACACTGTCTCTTGGTTGGTGGGGTCTTGGGACATCGGTTCTGGAGGTGGTAGATCTGTATTCACCCCCCCTCGCACCAGAGGGCAGCTCTGATGATTCTGAGTTTTGTGAAGCTCGGCATGCCATCCCTTGCTGATGCTCCTTGTTGCAAGCCCAAAGCGCGCTGCGCTGTTTCTTGTCCTCTTTGTAGGCCTGGCCGTCGCCCGCAGTGGGGTCCTGCTCGTGCTGAGCTTGATCAACCACAGTCGGGGATTGAATTTGATATTTGAATTGGCATGTTCGGTCCAGCTGATGGAGATACCTTCTTAGACGCGCCTCTCCCGCGGCATCGCTGGACCGACCAGTCATGGCGGCATTATTCAACACTTAAAGAACATGCCACACGCTTTCAACCGCCAGGCTGCGCTTGAACTCGTCGTTTCGACTGCGAAAGGTACGGTGCCGTCCAGTGGCCTTCGGCCCATCCCGCCACCGCGCCTGCGTCGTGGACAAGAGTGGTACCACCTTAGACGTGTCTCTCCTGTGGCCACGCTGGTCAAGGTGACATCTCTATCATATACCTGGAGCGTGTTTCTTTCTTGCTTGGTGCATAATGGGCATTATAGCAGCCTCCCCCCCCTCCCCCCCCACTATAACGTAACGCCCCTCCTCCCCAGTGCGCTCCAGGCACTGCCGCCGTGCGCATCGGGCACACGGCGGGGGGGAGGCGTTACACTATACCCCCCCCGGCACCCCCCCCCCCCCCATGATGCCCATCATCGCCGAAAGTAAAGGAACGCGCTCCTGGGGCACATCCTCCCGTACTCCCCCCCCGCCGGGTAGCCCGCTTTGCCCCCGGGCGTCCCCTGGAGCTCTTTGGGGGGCCTTGCGGGGGCCACGTCGGCGCCTAATAGAGACTCCCCGAATTCTGCAGGGGGCGGCTCGCTCCTCCCACGAGGCCCCCGGGCTGCGCCAGGAGGCTTCCAGAGCGCCGCGGAGGCTCCTCGATTGTCCCGCGTAGATCCCAACACAGTTACCCTGTGGCCCCCCGAGGCTTGCCAGGACGCCCCCGAGGGCCCCACATCGTAGAGGCAGAGTGCTTTCTAATGGTTGTCGCTTCCTCGTTTTGTTCGTTTCTGATGGGGCTTTCAAGCCTGAAGATTGCTCCAGGATCGCCCCACGAGAGTCCCAACGCGGGCCCAAGACGGCCCAAAAGGCTCCCGAGACGGCTTTTAGGACGGCCCAAGATGCTCCCCAGAGGTACCCAGGAGGCCCCCAGAGTTTCCCCAGAAAGCTGCCAGACCCCAACAGAGCCCAAGCAGGACCCCCAGGAGGCCCGCGGAACCGCCAGAAGGATCCCAAGAAGCCCTCGAGACGCCCAAGAAGCCCCCCAGAGGCCCAAAAGAAGCCCCAAGAGGCCGCAAACAGCCCTTGACAAGGCCTACGAGGCATCACAATTGCCTCCAATAGGCTCTCTGCAAGTTTTCACGAGACCCCTAACAAGCATCCAATATGCTTCTGACCCACAACCCAGGCACGGCGGCGACTTCACCCGTTCCGGTCCTTTTCCTTTGGCCCCAGGCCATCCCCAATCGAGCCACCCACACGAGGGCCCCGAGAGAAAGTCAAGACGGCCGAGACCAATTCAAGCTGGCCAACGCTCCAGAAAGACCAATTCAACCACGGCCGCGCGCTGCGGTGCGGCAGGCGGGTTCTCACGGCCGTGTGCTGCAGGGCAGCAGGTGGTTCTCACGGCCGTGCGCTGCGAATGCAGCATGTGGTCTCCTTTCCTTCTGTCGGGGTGGCTGGTTGCTCGACTGGTGGCGTGCGGGAGCGCGCTGGAGGGCTCCGCTGCCAATGTTGGTCTCCGTCGGATGGTTGGTCGATTGGTCGCCGCGTGCGCTGGGTCGGCTCCGCGCGGCGACGTCGCATGGGAGTGACGCGCTGGTCCTGCGCGCGTGGCTGTGCACAGGCGCTGTGCTGCAGAGAGGAGTCCGTGCCTGGTTGGGCCGTGCTGTAAGGCCCGTGTCCCCATGACGCCCTCCGCAGGCCCGGGTGGTGCACTCAGGCCGCGGGGGGGGGATAGGGGTCGGGGGCGGCAAAGAGGGGGGTGATGACTAGGGGGGGGTGGATATCATGGCGGGGGCCATGATATTTCCCCAGATTTCATGGCGCCTCTTCTTATTTCATTACGTCCCTGGCCCCCCCGCTGGGCCGCGCACATGCCGCCGGTCATGATTTGCACCCCCCCCTCTTTGACGCCCCCCTCTTTGCCGCTCCCGAAGGGGGGCGGGGGGGGGTCTTTGGCTGTCCCTTCAACGGCGCCTCGGCTGGGCACGCCTTTCCCGCCATGGGCTCTCGCCGGATAGTGCCGCCGCTCCTGGTCGCCGCGTCTCTGTCGTTCGTTCGTTGCCCTCTTGACTCGGGACTTGCGCGTCAAGTCTTTGCCGCGAGTGCTCTGGTGTGTATGCTGCGCGCTGGCATGCGCTCAGCGTCGCGCTAGCCCGGAAGGGCGAGGAACGAGGAGCGTGGTGTTGGGCGGCGGGCCATTTGCGTGGTCCGTCGCCTGGCGATAGGGGCGGTCCATTCGTGGCCCATCCCGTCGCCCGCGAAACCTCGCCTCGCCCCAGGACGTCCCAAGGCGCTCCCACTGTTATGAGACGCGGTCAAGAAGGGGGTGCCCGAGGGGCGTCCAAGGTTGAAGCGGTGGTGTCCCGAGGCGCCCCAGCGGCCGCGAGACGCGGTAAGGGGGGGATGCCCGGGGGAAGGTTGAAGCCGTGGTTTCCTGGACGCTCCCGCGGCTGCGGGACGCGGTCAGGGTGGGAGCGTCTGGGGAGTCCTGTTCTGAGGTGCCCTTTCGTCACGTGTATCACACCGATTGCGTGTTTGCAGCCGAGTGCATGGACCGTTCAAACAATATATGATCGCGGGCTCTGGGCCCACGGGCCCCCCCCCAGATGGAATGGGTCCCAGGGTCCTCGGGCCCCCCGCCCCCCCAGATGGGATGGGGGGGGAGGAAAAGGAGGAGGAGGAGGAGGAGGAGGAGGAGGAGGAGGACGACGACGGCGATGACGACGACGACGACGACGAAGACACCGTTCGCTCCGGCTCCCTGAAGCACCCCCAGAGCACTCCCACAGGGGGGACCCCACACCACTCCCACAGGGGGGGGCACCACGCCACGTCCACGCCCACAGGGGGGGGGACCATCGCGCGGGGCGGGGGGGGGGCCCGATGGCATTAGCATTGGGGGGGGGCCCAAACCCTCGACCATATATGCCTGCGTCGTTGTTTCGTCGAGGTCCAGGGGCTCGAAAGAATCGAGAGGCCCTAAAAAGCATTTTGATCGACCCCTTCGATTCCCTTCGGGCTTGAATGCGTAGTTGAACCCCCAACAGTCTACAGCCTTGAGTCACACGCTGCCTGAGCCGTCCCATCGTCAACGGCCACCGAAGCCGTTGCAGCAACATACTTCCGTCTTCATCCCAAGTCGTTTCATCCGTCCAGCGCAGGCAATGCACCATGGCACTTGGTCCAACGCTTCCATAGCCTGAAAACCTACATCGTTACGTCTGCATCCCTGCAACCGCAACCGCGACACACCGCAGCATTACGCCGGCATCGTTGGCGCATCCACCCCGTCAAGCAACGACTGCAACATACATCACTTTGCCTGTGACGTTGCAGGCGCACGCCTTGGAATTTGCGTCAACAATTGCCCGCACCATTTCTGGAACAGGTGCACGGACTACTGCGTCGTTGCTCCCGGTTCTTGACCGTTGGCGCTCCTGGCCACTTGCACTTTTGCGTTTGATGCACAATTGCAACTGCGCGCGCGAATGCTAGCAAAAGCACGAGCGGCACATTCCTTCGCCACGCCTCTGGCATACACGTCATGGCATTGGTGCGGTTGAAACAGAACGCCTGAGAATTCACACCAATAGCCGCCTGAACCACTGCTTGAACTACACATTGGTTATCTCATATGTTCACGTCGTGGTTCCCATCTGTGCGTGTGACCATCTGCATCGAAGACGCTTACGGCGAATCACCGCCGCCCCTTGCCTTCTGGAATCGCTCAAGTGGCCGAACGTTGTGGCCAGGTGGAGGCCTTTGGGGGCTTCTTGGGGGCCCCTTGGCCCGTCTCAGGGCGTTCCTGGCCCGTCTGACGCCGTCGGAAGCTGTCTTGGGGGCCTCTCAGAACAATCTTGGGGCCCTTTTGGGGTGCTCCAGGGCCGTCTGGGAGGCGATCTTGGTCACCTTGGAGGCCTCTTGAGCCCTCTTGGGGCCGTCTTGTGGGCGCCTTGGGCGATCTTGGGGGGCTCTCTGGCCGTCTCGGGCCGTCGGAAGGCCGAAAAGAAACAAATTCCAAAAATCTTGGAGAACCTTGGGGAAACCAATGATTTGGCCTCGTCAGGCTTTCCAGGAGGCCAGCTTGAGGGCCTCTTGGACCATCTTTGAGGCCACTTAGGGGGCCTCTTGGGCCGTCTTGTGCCATCTCGGGCACATCTTAGGCCGTCTTGGCGGCTTCTTGGGCCTTCTTGGAGGCATCTTGGGGCCCACGTGATGTTAAGCGACTTCATTCCTCTCCTTGTTCATTTTTGACAATCCTTTCGTGTCTTCTCTCCTCCTTCCTCCTCCTGCTGTTGCACTGCTGCTGACCGCTGCCGTTTAGGGCCCTTGAGCCGCCCCGAGCGGGAAAAGGACCGCCCCCTTCGCGAGCCCTTCCGGGCAACCCTGCCTAGCTCTCGCGCCGGATGGCTTTCGCGTGAGACATCCTCAAGTGAGGCCATGCAGGAGCGAGCAAGGCAACCATCCGGGCAAACTGGGGGTGGATGGCCAGCGGTGTCGGCCGCAGCCTGCCTGGGATGGTCAGAGATATTGGAGAGGCCTGACGGCCGGTGCCGCCGACCCTGATCGACGACGACGACGAAGACGAGGGAGGAGGAGGAGGAGGAGGAGGAGGAGGAGGAGGAGGAGCAGGAGGACAAGCAGGATGAGCAGAAAGATGAACCGAAGGAGGAAGAGGAGGCGGTGGGCGAGGTGGGGCAGCAGCAGGAGGACGCGGGGGACGAGCAGGAGGAGGAATGAGCAGTTGGAGGAGGCCCCGGAGGAGGGGCAGGAGGAGTGGGAGGAGGCGGGGGAGGATGCGGCGAGGGCGACGACGCTGACGTAGGTCTCTTCGGAGCGCTCTCGGGAACCTCTGGGAAGCAGTTTGGGGGCCTCTTGGGGCTTCCTGGGGGCTTCTCGAAGCTTCTTGGGGCCTCTCGGGGCTGCTTGAGCGCTCTTGGAGCCTCTTGGAGGCCTCTTGGGGCTTCCTGGGGGCCTCATGGGGCGGACGTCTAGAATTCTCGGTTCCTCGTCCCCTTCTGGGCACTCTCTTGGGCCCGTCTTGGGGCCCTTCTGCGCCGTCTTCGGCGCCTCTTGGGCCGTTCTGCGTCCCTCTTGGGCCGTCTTGGAGCCCTCTTGGAGGCATCTTGGGCCGTCTTGGGGCGCTCTTGGGCGCCTCTTGGGCCGTCTTGGACCGTCGGAAAGCCGAAAAGGCGAGAAGGCTGAAATCATTCACAAACCAAGGTGAAATGGACGATTTTGGCTTCTGGGGCCTTCTTGGGAGTGCTCTTGGCGCTCTCTGGAGCTTCTTGGGGGCCTCTTGGGCCATTTTCGAGCAGTCTTGAACGTCTTGGGGCGGTCGTTCGTCGATGCGTGGTGCTCTTGTACCGTCTTGGGGACGTCTTGGGGCGCTCTTGGCCCGTCTTGGGGCTTTTCTTGGCCTTGGTACCCCCCGGGAGGAAAACGAATCTGGGTGGCGACTCCCCCAGGGCCCCCCCGGGACCCCCCCAGCCAGGACCCCCCCGGGACCCCCCCGCGGGGAAGGGATCAAAGGGAAGGGGCTTCCCTTCGACTCTCGAGGGTAGTTTTGGGTTGCCTGCGGCCTCTCGGTGGGCCTCGTAGAGGCCTCTTTTTGGCATGCCGGGGGCCTCCTGGGGCTTCTTGGGGACCCCCTCGGACCATCGTGGAAGCTCCTTTGCAAGCGTTCTCGAGGTCCATCTTGCCACAACAGGGCTCTAGGGCCCAACCGTGGTACCACCCTTGGAGTCCGATTGTTTGATGGTGACTGGAGCTTAACGGCATGGATCATGGTTCCGCTGATGGAAAACCTCACGCGTCAAGCCCCGAGAGCGCCCAGAGAGCGCCCGCAACTCGGGGCTGTGGGCCAGGAGGGGGGTGAGGGGTGAGGGGGCGCGTTCGACCCCTCCCCCCTGAATCAAGGGGGGACCACTCCACCTTGAATCAGGGAGGAGAGGGGGGGGGAATATCTGGGGGGAATCCCCCTCGGTTCCGACGTGTCGTGGGAAGTTCCCAATGCAAGCGTCCGTGAAACGCACCCCCTCGCAGGTCACGATTCATTGGAAATCATGCGCTGCTCTAGCCAGTCCGCTTTCCGAGGTCACGAACGTGTTGCAGGGCCATTGGATTCTCAACGTTCAGCTTTCCCAGGTCATCCCCAGGTCGCGAACGCGTGGCATTGCCATCGGATTTTCAGCATGTCACATTTCTGAGGTCACGAGTGTGTGGCAGGGCCATCGGATTCTCACCATTTTAGCTTTCCCAGGCTACGAGCGCGCAAGACCATCGGATTCTCACCATGCCAGCCCTGGCTAAAACAAGTAAGGTCGCCGGAGACAGCGCCGCAGTTTGGGCTCGAGTTCTGGGATGCTCCCACCCGGGGCGCCCTCACCCTGGGGTGCTGAAGCCAGCGCCTCGCTCGAGACATCCTCACAGCCTACCCTGGTCGCACAAGAGTCTGGGGGCCCAAACAAGCAAGCCTTTCTGAGACATCCGCACAATCTACAACGGCTAGATCAGTAGTTCTTCCACGACGTATCTCATATATGGGGCACCATGGTGCCACCAACCCTCCGAATTTCTGAAGCTCCCGAAGCTCCCGACACTCCCGACGCTCCTGACGCCCCCGACAGTGCCTCCCGCGTGGTGTCGGGGTTTCCCCAGAGATTCCCGCGCGGTGTCGAGGTTTCCCGGGGGGGTCCCACGCGATGTCGGGGCCTCCCGCGTGGTGCCGGGGTCTCCCCAACGGTTCCCGCGTGGTGTCGGGGCCTCCCGCGTGGTGTCGGGGCCACCTGCGTGGTGTCGGGTGTCCCGCGTGGTGACAGGGTCTCTCGGGGCCTCCCGCCTGGTGTCGGGACCCCCGCGTGGTCGCCGACACCACGCCACGCGAACCCCTGAAGCTCCTGACGCTCTCGAAACATCTGAAACACCTGAAGCCTCCGAAGCTCCTGAAGCTCCTGAAACTTCTACAGCTTGCGAAGCTCCTGAAGCTTCTGAAGCTTCCGAAGCTCCCGAAGCTCCTGAAGCTTCTGAGGCCTTCCAGAGCTCCAGAAGCTTCTGAATTTTCCGAAGCTCCCACCCGAAGCTCCTGAGGCTCCGCGTGGTGTCGGGGCCACCCGCGTGGCGTGGTGCCGGGGTCTCCTCGGGGTTCCTGCGTGGTGTCGGCGCCTCTCGCGTGGTGTTGGGGTTTCCCCGGGGGGTCCTGCGCGGTGTCGAGGTCCCACGCGATGTCGGGGCCACCCGCGTGGTGTCGGGATCTCTCGGGGCCTCCCGCGCGTGACGCTCCTGCATGAGCTCCCTGAAGCTCCCGAAGCTCCTGGAGCTCCCGCGTGGTGTCGGGGCCACCTGGGTGGTGTCGGGGCCTCCCGCGTGGTGTCGGGGTCTCGCCGGGGCCTCCCGCGTGGTGCCGGGGCCTCCCGCGTGGTTTCGGGGCCTCCCGCGTCGTGTCGGGGCCTCCGGGGGCCCCGATGCCACGCGAAGCAGTACAGCCCCTGAAACGCTCGGAGCTTCTGAAGCCCTTGAAGCTTCTGAGGCTCACGAAATTTTAGAGGCTCCTGAAGCCCTTGAAGCTCCCTGAGCTCCTGAAGCTCCTGAAGCTCCTGAAGCTCCTGAAGCTCCCGAGGGTCAGGATCGTCAGAAGCGTTGCGAAGCTCCTGGGGCCCAGAGCGGCAGGAGCGTCAGAAGCGTCGGAAGCGTCGTGAAGTTCCTGGAGCCCGGAGCGTCAGGAGCGTCAAAAGCGTTGGAAGCGTCAATTGCGTCAAAAGCGTCGGAGTGTTGGGCGCACCGCTTGCCCCATCAATCGTTGATCTGTTCTTCTCAGGTTTGCTTGGGTTTAGTTTACGACTGCACATCCGTATTCAGGGTAATTTGGACAGGCAGGGATGGTACCACAGGAGTTATACCGCATTGCCTCCTGCTTCCCCCCGAGCCGACGGACGGCACTGCGGACAGTCAGCAAGCTGACAGCATTCGGAGTGCAGCGGGCTCGGGAGGATTCAGCGTGGTTGGCGATTTGCCGGTGGAGCGTCTGCGGCGGGGAATCTTCTTCCTCTCCGCCAACTTCCTCAAGATTTTTGGAGCGAAGCGCGCGCGCGGCTCCGCTATCAGTCTGGCCATGGATGACGTTTTCAATCGCCATGCTGCGAGCGACTTCGTCTCCTTGGCTGCCAGAGGTGCGGTATTGTCGAGCAGCTTCCGGCCCATGCTTCTCCCGTGCCTGCAGCGTGGACACGCCTGATGCCGCCGTAGACCTTAGGCGTGGCTCTCCTGTGGGCACCTCGGGCCGACCGGTCACGTGGGCCTTACCTCGTGTCAACCTGCAGCGAGATTCCAATCGCAGTGTTGCACGTGAGCTCGTCTTCTCGATTGCCAGAGGTTCGGCACATCCCGCCACCGTGCTTGCGTCGTGGACTGGGCCCATCGTGGGCCCCTTGGGATCTCTCGGGATGCCTCTCGGCGGCAGTTCTGAGCATTCCTGTAGCCGTTGTCGGAGCCCAGGACCGTCAGACATCGGTCCGAGATGACAAACTGTCCCATATGGACTTCAGTGACGTTTCTTCAGGCCCCCGCAGACCAGGACAAAGACTAACCTTATGATGGCCCAACTTACTTCAGCCTGAACCACCAGAAAGAATTTCGAGCACCAAGAAGATACCGAAGCTGGATGGTTTTCACGTGCTGGTCTCCGGGAGGCGATACTCGCTCGATACTGTTTCGATACTTCTCTAGGTGCTCGACATTATTTCTGGGACTCGGTCCTTAAGTACGACGGGAGCGACATAAGACTAACCAGGACCTTGGGACGTCGGGGCAACGATACCCTGTCCAGCGTGTCGGGGTTTGCGGGGCTCGGACTTCTAGAGGCCTATAAGCAGCCACATGCTTCCGCGGGCGAGCCTGCCCCCCCTGCCCGAGCCGCCTACTAGCAGGGCTCTTGCGAGGATTACGTCGAACATGTCCATCTACACGAGGAATACTCAAAAGTAGTAGAAACATAGTATAGGGGACGTCTTTTTTTGGTATGTTTGAGCACTTTATGATTACTTTTAAAACTAGTTTTCATTTGTTGTCCAAATTCCGCCTGTAAGAGGACACGCCCGACCTAATGCAAGGAGGAATAACGGAAGAGTCAGAGAAGAACGCGGGACAAAGTGAGCACAGAGGCCTTCTTGGGGGGCCTGCCGAAAGCCTGTATTGGCCCTCCTGGGGCCTCCTGAACTTTCTTGGGGCGGGAGACTCCAAGCGTCGGTTCGGGTTCGCCATCTTGGGTCTTTCTTGGGGCCGTCTTGGGGCCCTCTTTGGCATTATTGGGCGCCTCCGGGGCCGTCTTGGAGCCCTCCTGAGCCGTCTTGGGGCCCTCTCAGGGGCCTCTTGGTTGCGGCAGTCCAGGTGGCATCTTGGCTCGTCTTGGGACATCGGAAGCTCGAACTGACGAGAGTGCACAGATCGCTCAAGAACCCAGGGATGCTGGCCAGCGTGGGCCCCGCACCGTGATTTCTTACAACCTATGCGGTGCAGCTTAGGTCGTGCAGTCAATGTGGTGCAGTGGTGCAGCCTATGTGGTGCGCAGCGATGCAGAGCACCGCAAATCAACGCAGGGCGACGCAACGCAACACAAACTAAGTCAAAGCAGCGCGAACTCAGAGAATGCATGGATTCGTTTTGCGTTCGTGATTCGGTTTTCCTGCTCTGTGTGGGGCCAACGGGGCCAGGCGGGCAGCGACGACGACGACGACGACGACGACGACGACGACGACGACGAGGGCGAGGGCGACGAGGACGAGGGCGACGAGGGCGCTGTATTGCTTGAAGCAATCCAGCGCAACCCAGTGCGATTGCAAAGCAGGGCAGAGCAGTGCAAAGCAAGGCAAGGCAAGGCACGCCAGAGGCGACGGGGGCGGCGGCGGCGGCGGCGACCACCTGGCCGCCAGGCCGGCAGGCAGGCCCAGAGGGCGGGTGGCGACGAGGCGGGGATGGGGCGGCGGCGGCGACCACATGACCGCCGTTCCGACGGGCAGCCCCCGTTCCTCGGAAAAGAAAGAAGCAAGTAGGAACCCCGAAGTGTCATGGCGCCAGCATCGCAGAGCGGATCTCGTTCGGAAATCGATAGGGCGGGCCCAGGGTGTCCTGGAGAGTTTCGTTCCCGATTTCGAGGTGAATTTCGTGCGGATGTTTTTTTTGGCCGGGAAGGAAGACTGGAAAGAATCCACGCGAAATTCGCTTCTTTTCTGTTGCTCGCCGCTCTGGGCAGAAGCCCACGCAGAACTCCTCGCAGAAATCCGCTGCAGCACGTCTGCGAGGCCGGTGCAATGATGAGTGCAAGCACTGTTTGGGGACGAATCATTGATCGGGGCCTCTTCGGGCGTTGCTGGAGGCTCTCCTGGAGCCGTCCTGGGCCATCCTGGAGGCTCTGGGGCCGTCGTGGAGGCCTCTCGGCCGATGTTGGCGGCCCCGCCGGCCTGCCGTGGCCGTTTGGGAAGCCATCGTGGATATATCTCCGACGCCGTGGAGAGCGCTGGGGACGTGTCTGGGCACCGACAGCGTCCGAACGAGAGGGCGATGCGGGCGCCTGCGTGCGACCCGGGAGGCGGGGAGTCCCTTCGAAGATTTGCGCAAGCCCTGCCAGACAGAGCATGGCAGTCCACCGCGCCTCAACGTGCCGGGGGGCACGGTGGCGGCTCGTTTCCTCTGGGGCCTGCCCGACGAGCCGCGCCCCGGAGGGAAGCCTTCCCTGACCTGGGTTTGGCCGGCGTTGTCCAGGGTATTTTTTGTTCGTCCTGGGACCCCCGTGGGTCGCCCCGCGCGCGCAAGGCCTTGCTTTGACGCATTTGGCCCGCTGCGCCAGCGAACTTGTCAGGGCTCGTCCGCAGCATCGCTGGAATTGCGATAATCTTACGCCGACGAAAATGTAGTTGGGAATTGGCGGCGACGACGGTGATCTCGCAGGAGCACAAACGACAGTACGACCCAGTCCAGAATCGCTGGGACATCTTCGGAATCGTTCGACCTCGTCCGGAAAAAGCCGTTGAACAATCATCAGGAATGGCGGCGGCGGCGACGACGTCGGAGATCGGCGGTGGCGGCGGCAACGAATCCCAACATCCGCCAGCGGACACAGCAGAAGCCAGCTCGAGAGCCACAGCGCTCGTGCGGAGCTTGCGCACGTCCTCAGACTGGCGTTCATTCTCGGTGCTCTCCACGGAAGGCGCAGTCGCCCCGATGTACGCCTCGACGGACAAGAGCCCCAACATGGTGCGCGGAGAAGCGCAGTCGAAGAAGATGTGCAATACTCGGGAGGAGAAGCTCCCTTCTCTCACGCGGCCCTAGAGCCTAGAGGCGCGCCCAGTTCCCCATCGCGGTTAACGCGGCGCCGCGCTGGCAGCTCGAGCCACGTGGGCAAGATGAGGCCACTCGTGTCGCGTGGAATTTCCATGCGACGGCGCAGTTCAAGATTGACTAGTCCGCGATGGAGGAGGCTGTCGACCCAGCTTTCTCGGCAGCGGAGGCGCCGTGGCCCGGGCAAAGCACGCTGGGCTCCGCGGGGGCCCTTTCTACGCGACGCTCAGAGCGGATGTCGAGTAATTTGTCGGGATGCCCGCGGCTGGCTATGCATTGGCTCTCGGAAGAGAAACGCCAACTTACGTCTTCTCACTGGGCGCATGAGCCAATGGCATCTCATTGCCCGGGCGGTCGCGGAGACGCCCGTCGTCTTCAGCGGCCTGTGGATGGCGCCCCCCCATGCGCGCGAGTGCCCCATGTCATGTCTGGGTCTGGCGCGGTTGTTTCAGTTGGTGGCGCGGCTTCGTCGTGCCGAGACATCCGCGACATCAGCCCGTGCCTGAGGAGCTGGAGCCAGCGCGCGTTCTGCGCGCGATGTCGCATGGCCGCGCGGCCGCATGGCACCATCCCCCCCCCCTGCGCGCGCCTGTTCCACGCGCCTGCTCAGCGCCCGTGACCATCACTTGTCTGTCCCCGACGCACATGCGATCGAGCGTTTGCGGGCCGCTCAGATCACGCGCGCCCAGCAGCGCGAACGCACTTTCAGGTTCATTGCCCTCGGTGGCTTTAAACTTCCTGGTTCTCCCCCGTCGCTCCTTTCGCCCCCCCCTTCGCAGGTGGGCCCCTGTCCCTTCTCGCCCCGCGCATCTCCCTTCTCGTCGACGCTCGCGGCCAAACCATGCGAGCTCGCTGGCGCCGAATGCTCGCTTCCGCGGCTGAACTCGCGAACGATTTACCCACTCGCTGCGACTCGCGTCGGTTGCAAGTCCCGTGCGTCGATCGCTCCTCGCTCTCGGCTTGCTCCTCTCAGCTCACGCCCGCAGACGTTATCCTGCAGATTGCGGGTGAGAGCGCAAGATTCTCTGAACCAGGATTGTCCGACCACGTGGTTCTCCTTCTCGAGATTCGGCCGTCGGCCCCCCGCGCGCAGACTGAACGCGCGACCCCGCCATATCTGAAGAGTTTAAGCCTGTCTTTGCAAATGTGCTCGCGCGCGCCGGCTTCGAGGAGCTTCCGACCGCGGCTGCCCGGCAGGGCGCGGGGGGTGTCGCGCGCGAAGTTGCTGCTCTCATTCGGGAAGTGCTGCGAGGTCTCGAGCGCGCGCGCGCGGCCCCGCCCGGGCGCCCCCCTCGCGCGCGCGCGCTGCGCTCAATGGCGCGCGCGCGTCGCGGGGGAACGATGCGCAGCGCGCGCAGCAGCGCGCATCGTTGCCACCTCTCGCCTTACCTCCTTTCACTTCTCCGTCGTCGATGGCGTCGTCGCGCTCCTCTCCCCTGCCTCCTTCAACCCCCGGCGTGGCGCCGCCAATGGTGCGCGGCCCAAGCAAGCGCGCGCGTCTCGCAGCTTGACGAGTTCGGCAGGCATATGGGCGAAATGCTTTAGCTCAAGATTGGGCGCAAAGCTGCCCGCAGAGCGCGCTCGTGGACGCCGCGGTCGCGGCGGCTGAGGCTCGATGGCGCGCGCGCGCACATCCGCCCCGGCGAATCATGGGGGGGGGCCATTGCCGCCGATGATGGCATCATCCCGGCCGTGCAGACCCATGGGCAACCTGTCTTTGCTGCGCGCGAATCCTCGGACGCGGACACGCGCGCGCCCCCTCGCCCCCCCCCCCCCCTCCCGCCCCAGCGCTCGATGCCCTTTCTGCCCGGTGGAGCAGCAGCGCGCCCTGCAGCGCGCGAAGCCAAGTGCCCCGGGGCCTGACCGACCTCCATATTCAGCCTTGCTCGCTCACCCTCTAGCTGCTGGCATCTTGCGCAGAGTCCTGGTCCACGTGCGTGCTGGCTGAGACATGCGATACGAGACCAAGCACTCGTCGCTTGCGTTTCTTCCGAAGGGAGAGGAAACGCCGGGCGCAGTTCGTCTGACTTGTCGGCGTCGGGGTCTTTGGCCCCCCAGCTAGGAAGCAGCGATGCGACGGCTATCAGCTCGGCTACTAACTTCATTGTTAAGCCCCTCTTTGCTGAGAAAGTGCACGAGAGCCAGCAGGGGTCAATCACTGGGGCAACCTACCCCTGCTGGACGCTGAAGCATGAAGAGCAGGTTGGCTTGAGCATGGACATCGTGAAACACGTTTGCCTTTCTCTTTCAGTTTCAAAGCTGCCTGTCCGAGTCAATCGTAGACGGCGCGAGCTGGCGTTCGTGCGCCATGGAGTCCCACTAGGCGCGCGCTGGGCCATCAGCGCAATGCGCAACGCCCCCCACTGCGTTCGCTCGCTCTGGCGACGCGCCTCTCACAGCGATGCGTGAGCTCGCCAGCGGGGCCCTCCAAGGTTGCCCCGTGCATAGCAGCTTGCGGCCGCTGTGCGTGGATCCCCTGCTGCGTCACTTGTAAAGGCCGTTCCCTTGTATCACCCAGGTTGTCACGATTGCGGAAAGGTTTGTTTCGCCCAGAGATTTGCTGGTCTTGATTTGCAGCCAGCCAAATGCGTTCCCGTTCCTCCACGTGCCCCAATGTCCCTTGAAGTCAGGAGCCAAACCCTCGATGATCTTGAGGCGGTGCGCGGGAGGTGGCGGTTGTTTCAGTTTTCGGACGCTGCGAAATGCCTTGGAGTTTGGCTCGGCCCTGGCTCGGCGGCCGGCATCCAGTGGCTGGCTCCCGATGGGAAGTGGCGGAAGCGAATCCATTTTGCCAGCGCCACCCGTGCGCCTCAATCTGCTCTCGCTCTTTTTCGTGCCTCTGACCTTCTCACCGCGCTCAGCTACGTCGCCCAGCTTTCCTTGCCTTCGCCTATCCCTCGGCCCCTCGAGAGGGACAGAGAGAAAGAGAGAGAGAGAGAGAGACAGACAGACAGAGATTCACGGTCTGCATAAGCTGTTCAGACGCCCGCCGAATGCGATGAAGAAGGCTGGCCTTTGTTGTTGAGGCTTCGGCGTCGTGGAGGAGGCCCCTCCTCGATCCCCACTTAGTGCATTGCCTCTCTGCGGCGCACATGCTCCACCGCGCTCGCAGGCTGGAGCACGTCGCTCTCTCGCTTGCGCACGACAGCACGGCTGCGGAGTCTTGCGCGGCGCTGTCCAGCTATGCCGCGCGCAAATGGTCGCCGTAGTGGTGGCTTGAGCAGACAGCGGTGGCGCAGCGTTGTGATGACATTTGTATGTGCGGGCCTGTCGTGTTGCATCGTACTTGCGAAGTGCAATCGTCTGTGTTGCGCACTGCTGTGGCAGCGGGATGGGCGGAGGCGGCTCGCGCGGGAGACGGCGGTGACGGGGGTCGCCCTAAAGTGCAGCGTGCAGTGCAAGACTCTTTCTCTCTCTCTCTCTCTCTCTCTTTTTTCTTTCTCTCTCTCTCTCTCTTTTCCTCTCTCTCTCTCTCTCCCTCTCTTTCTTTCAAGGCAGCTGTTTCACTATACTTTTGGTGGACGCGACCCGCAAGAGGCTGGGACGTGGTACCCTGATCTTCCTTTCCCTCCTGACCTCCCCGATCGTTGGCTCTTTCTCTTCTTTATCGCGAAATGCAAACCAGTGATCCGCTGGTGTGCGCTGAAAACTTTATGTGGCGCGTGGGCCACGAGTAGCAGAATGCATGCGGTCCCAGGGTCCACAGCTTGCCTCCCTGGACCCCCATTGTGTGAACCGTGTGCAGCATTACCTCACTTGTGACCGTTTCCTGGAGCTTGTTGCCGACACTGAGCAGTCGATGAGTTCGGATGTGTTAATTCAGTTGGGCCTTGGGAGAGAAGCGGCGCACGCGGGTCCGCACTCGCTCGGGCGCGTCGTTCAGTCTCTCGCCATCGCCCTGTATATATATATATATATATATATACCACGCCTTGCAGGGAGAGATAGGCGCCCCCCCTCGCGTTTACATTGCAGTCTCGGATGCCTCTCGCTTCCGTGCCTTGCCATCCGGCGGCTGCTCGCGATGTAGGTGATCAGGACTGTCCACGGGGCGTTCACTCCTCCTCGTCCTCCTCCTCCGCCTCCGCCTTCGCCTCCTCCTACACCTCCTCCTCCTCCTCCTCCTCCTCCTCTTCCTCCTCCTCCTGTTCGTCCCGACCCATTGTCCGGCGCTGGTCCAGGCGCGGCGGCGGGAAGCCTGCCCGAGAGGGCCGAACATCGCTTCGGGAGTGCCGCCACTGTCTCGAGGGCCGAGGAGCATCGCCTGGACTGCCGGAAAGAAGGGTACAATGCCCAACAGCATTTCTGGTTCATTTTGAACAGGACTCGCTGTCCGCGCCGCCGCGGCCTGTGCCCATTCGAGACAGAAGGCCGCCTGCCCAACAGCGGCCGCTGTTACTTTGGGACAACATTTGATGTTGGGCATTGTACTCATTTTTCCGCACCCATTTCGAGCGTCCCAGGATTGGGAAAGTCATGCCGCCAGAGATTTCACCGCCCACCAAACCACCCCAACCCAACCCGAAGGCCCCAATTTGCCCTCCATTTCCAGTGGGGGAGGGTCGGAGAGCTTGGAAAAACAACACGCGTAGAGCCCGTGCCCCCCCCAAACCCGAAATTCGGGCGAAATTCGGATCTTCGGGTTGGGTTGGGGTGGTTTGGTAGGTCGTTACGATCCCGGACCCCCTCGGGCAATGAAGCAAAAACATGGCGAGAAGCTTCTCGTTGCTTTCGGCCTCCGGGGGCCCTCGCTGGGCCCTGGGGCCGTCAAAAACACGGTTCGGGATGAGAAGCCCGTCCAGTGGAATGGGTCGAGACTTCCTTGGGGGTCGACGCTGCGACGAAAACCTACGAACAAGTCAGAACGTCGGGGGCCTGGGATCGTGGATCCCAGCTTCCCTGCCTGGGCCTCTCGTTGGGCGCGCTCTGGCCAGGACCCACAGGCGGATCCAGCCATGGGTGGCCGCGGGGGCGCCCCAGGACGATCGAGAAGGTCCAGAAAGCGAGCCTCGATCCTCGAACCGTCGGCTTTCGGGCCATAGCTCGGCCCCCTGGGGGCTGTTCGGGACGATCCAGTCACCCCTGGAACGCGCTCGACGAGGCGCAGCCGCTGAGAGGCAGCCCGAGGCTGGAAAACGTCCGAGAAGCGAAAGACCGTCAGAAAACGTCCAAGGGAACCGGCTTCCCTGATGGCCCCGTTTGCGTCGCCCAGGCCGTTGGTTGAATATAAAACAGATCGTCGGAACTCTGTGACCTCGCAGGGGCGCAAGCGCCAGTACGACCTCCTGCAGCGCACCGCGGCCATCACGGGCGGGGTGCTGCCGGACGTGGACACGGCTGGGCAGCAGGACGATGCCGACGACCTGGCGCCTCGGCCGGGAGAGTGCTGACGACGAGGACGAGGACGAGGAGGAGGGAGGACGGAGAAGATTCGAGGGTCGAGGTTTTCCGGCGTCCTCGTCGGCTCTCGGCGGTTCTCTCCAGCAGCTGCGCCTCGCCGGGGGCGTTCTGGGGGTGCTCGGATGTTCCGCACGGCCGTCAGAGATCCGAGACACGACCCGAAGGCCATACGACGAGGACGATCGACAGGACAGGCACCGCTCCTCGGGCCCTGCCTCTGCAGTGAGGCAGGGGCCCGTCAAGGCCCAGGCGCCCGCCCAGGGGCCTCCCCGTGGGCAGGCGTTGGCCCTTCCACAGGTGGCTCAGGCTACCTTGTGCAGTGGCTTGGTGCAGGATGGGGAAGGAGGGGGGGAGGAGGAGGAGGAGGAGGAGGAGGAGGAGGAGGAGGAGGAGGAGGAGGAGGAGGAGGAGGAGGAGGAGGAGGAGGAGGAGGAGGCACCTAGAGCAACCACCCCCTGGGGATAGAGATGGGATGGATGGATGTCGGCCGCTGTGGGCGGTGAGTGGGCGCTGCGGGAAAAAGCAGCCGGAGGGCTGCTGGGAGGAGACTCCTCCTCGGCATGACCTCGTCTTGCCTCCGCGCCCGATCCCCCTCGCACGCAGCTCAGAGGGAGGAGACCAGCTCCTCCGGGGATCTGCTGCAGCGTGGGGCCAGCGGAGACAGGTAGAGAGAGGGGGGGCATACAAGCACCAGAAGGTCCCAGGCGGGTCTTGTGCGGAGGCGGGGAAGGAGCTCCACATGGATCCGGCCCATGGTCATCCCTTCTCCGCCCTGCAGGCCATCCCCGCGGCGGAGACTGGCAGGGGCACTGGACCGCTCGGGCTGCCGCGCAGGCGGGCGCGGGGCGAATCTCGGAGGAGCAGCAGGTCATGATAATGCTACGTTCGTCGATGTCACACACTTCCGGATTTCCAGAGTTCCTGGATGCTCCACACGGGCACAGTGTTCGGCTCTGCAGGCGGGGCGGCACGGTCTGCGGGGCCCTGTTACGCAGGCGGAGGAGAAACGCGTTGAATTGCCCGTGCGGCCCCTTCCGCGCGGGGAAGCACAATACGACACGATGCGCGATGAGCGATTTCTGCGCAGCGTGCATCTCGGATGTGACTGGAGGGCTACGTAGCGACCATAGAAAAAGTTGATTGCATCCTGGAAGCGTACCAATCCGACTAAGGGGGTGCTGGAGGAGGCGAAGCCAGACGTCGCCACGCGCGACGCGGTCACGGGCAGCGTGATCTACCTCGGCACGAACACCACCTAGGCTTACAGCGACGACCAGTCGCGCCACTGGGCACGCTCGGGTCGCGATGGCATCGCAGCCCACGCTCGCGAGGGCGGCAAACGCCAGAGGTACTCGCTTCATGGTGGGGTTCTCGCCCCCGTCGTCCTTGAGATAGGCGGCCGCGCTGGCGACGCGGCGATCGCACCTGTGCGCTTCCTGGTATCAAGGGAGGGAACAATCCACCCGGACCGGACAATTGATGCTTACCAAACGGCCCTGGGCGTTTCCTAAGCAGCCCTGCCCTGTTCGATTCCCTCTTTGGGCGCGTTTACGAGTGGCCTCGCGTGTCGGGGTGGTGATTATCGGGGTGGAATTTCTGCCCCCTAGGAAGAGCTCCGTGTGTGGCATCGTCAGGGCGCCGGAGAGCTGCACACACACATTGTCGTGCCAGTGTATGTGGCGACTGTGCGGTCCCGCCGTGTGCCGCGCACGAGTGCCACGCGCTGTGCTCGCCACGCCGCACCCCGCCGTCCTCGCCGTGGCGTGCTGATGTTGATGTGGATGATGATGGATGCACCTTTTCATGGCGCCAACAACGCAGGGCGGTTTCGCTCGGAGGGGGGAGCCCGCGCCGAGGTGCCGTGGTGCGCCTGGCAGCGGCTCAGCTCCTGCCCCAGGCGGGTGACGCCTTGTGGCGCTGCCGGCCGCCCTCCGCACCAGAGGCCTTCCTCGGCAGGTTGAGCCCAGCCAGCGAGGAGGAGGAGGGGGAGGAGGAGGAGGAGGAGGAGGAGGAGGAGGGAGCAGGAGGGAGGAGGGAGGAGGGAGGAGGGAGAGAGGAGGAGGAGCAGGAGGAGAGGAGGAGGAGGAGGAGGAGGAGGAGAGGAGGAGAGGAGGAGGAGGAGGGAGGAGGGAGGAGGGAGGAGGAGGAGGGAGGGAGAGGAAGAGGAGGAGGTGGGAGAGGAGAGAGGAAGAGGAGGAGGAGGGAGGAGGAGGAGGAGGAGGAGGAGGAGGAGGAGGAGGAGGAGGAGGACGCCCGCGGCCGCCCGCGGCCGTTGCCGCGGGGCCGCCGGGGGGGGGGGCGAGAGCGCTGACGGGGGCACCGCGCGCGGCGGCACCAGCGCCCAGAGCAGCACCGCAGCGACCGCGGCGAACTCGACCAGCAGCAGCAGCAGCAGCAGCAGCAGCAGCAGCAGCAGCATTAGCAGCAGCAGCAGCAGCAGCGGCAGTGCTGGCGCCACAGGCAGCACAGCAGCCACACCGACGGCGACCGACAGCATCACCACGGCGAGCACCGCGACAGCAATCGGCGACGCCACTCGCGGCAGCGCCAGCACTGGCGCGACGAGTGATTCCACTGTCAGTGGCACGACGACCCTTCCCGGGCGCCCCCCAGGCGCGCCTGCCGACGCCCATCCCGACGCCAACCCGACGCCCTCCCTGACGCCATTCCCGTGGCCTTCCCCGACATCCTCCCCGACGACATTCTCGACGCGCTTCCCGATCCCCTGGCCGACGCCCTACTCGACGCCCTAGCTGACGCCCTCCCCGACGCCCTGCCCGACGCCTTATCCGCCGCCTTCGAGGGATGCCAGCCTATCCTCCTGTAATGGCTGGCCTGGTAGACGCGCGGTAGAAATAGCAGCACGACGCAACTGGCGTCGCCGGCTCCGACTCCTGCCCCAACGCCAGCTCCGACTCTAGCTTCGACCCCAGCTCCGACGCCAGCTACCACCACTACCACTGCTCTGCTGCAGCCCTACATCGCGTTCCGCTTGGAGCGGTGCTAGCTTATCCTGCCGCGTATCGCTGCGCACAGAGTCCGTGAAGATCACCTCACGTGTTTGCAGCCCTCGTCTCCCGCACGGGGGATCTGGCCTATCTTACCGAGATTCGCCGTACACTGAATCCGTGACACATGTCATGCGGTTAAGCATCAGCGGCGCGACGAAGTTCGGCGACATGACCGCAACGCCCATCAGCTCCAGGGCTACGTCGGCCTCCAGTGCCGCAGCCCAGTCAGGCAGCCACCACCGCCTCAACAGCAGGAGGACGGCCAGGGCTCTCAATTGCGCCAAGCTGGGTGGGTGCTTTCTGGCTCTGGGGTGCTCCGGGTGGGGATGTGGGGGGATCGTTTTTGGGGTCCCTGACTCCTGCAGGCTTCCTTGCCCTCGGGACTCGCCGCTCAGGTTTCTATCACTACGGAGTCGAGCGCTCCGCGCTCCCCCTTCGTCCACTACGGCGGTCGCGTGAGTCCTGTCGCTGTGCAGCACTCCGAGGTTAAGAATTGGCACAGGTCTGACAAGGGTCTCCAGCACCAGCGGCAAGACGTCACTAGACGGCACGGCCACGACACCCAGCTGCTCCTGGGTACACTGACCCGCTCGCCGACTCCGGCGCCGAGTGGCTTGCCAACTCCCGCGCCGACCAGGTCGCTGGCTCCCGCATCGTTGGCGGCTCTCGCAGCTCGCCGACTCCCGCGCCGACCAGCATGCCGACTCCGGCGCCGACCTGCTCACCGACTCCCGCACCGACCAGCTCACCGACTCCCGGCCCGCCCAGATCACCGACTCCAGCGACGACCAGCTCGCCGACTCCCGCGTCGACCAGCTCACCGACCCCCGCACCAGCCAGCCCATCGACTCCCGCACCGACCAGTTCACCGACTCCCGCGCCGACCAGCTGGTCGACTCCCGAGCCGACCAGCTCGCCGTCTCCTGCGCCGACCAGGTCGCTGGCTCCCGCGCCGACCAGCTTGGCGGCTCCAGCACCGACCAGCTCACCGACTCCCGCGCCGACCAGCTCGCCGACTCCCGCGCCGACCATCACACCACCACAGCAACGCTTCGTGACATGTTCGAGCCGTCTTGCATTGTCGTGCAATTTAGTTTCTCCGAGCCGGTGTCGAGGACTCCCGCACCGACCAGCTCATCGATTCCTACACTGACCTGGTTGACAGCTCCCGCGCTGGCTGAGTTACCGATTCCTACGCCGACCTGCTCGCCGACTCCATCGCCGACCAGCTCACCGACTCCCGCACCGACCAGCCAGCTCGCCGACTCACGGACCACCAGCTCACCGGCTCCCGAGCCGACCAGCTCGCCGACTCCCGCGCCGAAAGGCTCGCCGACTCCCGCGCAGGGCGCTGGCTCCCGCATCGACCCGCTTGGCGGCCCCCGCGCCGACCAGCTCGCCGACCTCCGCGCCGACCAGCTCGCCGACTCCCGCGCCGACCAGCGTGCCAGCACAGTGTGCGAGCAGTGGCTGGGGCCCCGGGCGGCGGCAGCCGCTCCGCCGCAACCGCCGCGCGCCGCGGCACCAGCTCGGCCAGCACGACTGGCAGCAAACACCAGAGCATGTAGCAGCACCAGCGTGACCAGCCCGTTCGCGTCGGCGCAGCGACGGAGGAGCAGAAGTGGGCTGCGAGCTGAACGGTCGCCGCCCCGACGTCCAGACCGCTGCGTTTCGAGCTGCGCATCGCGCGCACGCCGCGCCTGCTGGCTGGGCGCCAAAAGGTGTCGCGCTCTTGCTGGGTGTAAGCCGCTTGCGACCCCCTCTGCAACCACGGGTGTTTACTCCAACTCTGGCGCCGAGGACGCCGCAGCCTCGCTGGACTACCAGTGCATCTGTATCGGCTCTCGTCGATTTTCACAGGCAGCATGATTGGGAGTACCAGAAGGAGGAGCAGGAGCGCGCCCGGTGAGGGCAGCAGCGCAAGCGCTTCGGGCGCGGCCCCGTGCTCTTCCTGTCCCTTCCTCCTTCCGCCCCGGTTCGCTCACAGCATGGCGTTGCATGCTTTCTAGTCTTTTAGCTCATCACCTCCTGATGCCCCCCGGTCTGGGGGTGGCGTGCACCGCTTGGGGGGCGTCGGGGGCGGTTTGCGCTCAGGGCTTCCCGTCCCCCTGCTCCCCCCAGGTGCGGCGCCGCATCCTTCGCACGCAGTCCTTTCCACCGCGCGCTTGTTTGCTCCTGACCTCTGCTTTCTCCCTCTTCTTCCTTCGCCTCCCTCCTCGCTCCTGTTGTCTGTGCTGGGATTGTAAGCTTACGAGGTCATTCACGGAGTTAGGATTCTGACTGCTGGTTTCTTTTGTAGTGTGCAAGCTGTCGGCGCCGTTGACTTCGCCTGCTAGGCTCGCGGAGGTAGCGCTTCCCGAGCGTGCGCGGGGCACGCCGTGAGGAAGATAATGCGGGGTCCTATTCCTCATATGCGAAGCTGCACGGCCCGTAAGCAGACGATGTGGTAGGCTTCTGTCCGCTGGTTGTGTGTGTGTGAGGCTTTAACATGTGTGGGTCGTTTGGGCCGCTGGGGGTGCCCACACATCGCCTCTGTCTATTTTCTTTGGCCGCCTCTTATACTCGCTCCCCCTCCCATTGCCTCCTCCTCCTCCTCCTCCTGCCCCTCCTCCCTGGATGTGGTGACGTTTACCCCGCCGGCCACGTTCGACCTCTGCCGACATGGAGTTTCACAACGATTCGAGCCCCTTTTTCCGCGCTCGTTGCCAGGAGGCGGCAGGGACTCTGCAATGGGGGCGGCTATGGCCCCATTGTGGGGAAGCGGATTCGATGCGCAGTCGGGGCGGGGGGCGTCGTTGATGGATCTCTGCGCGAAGGGAAAACATGCGCAGCAGCGCCAGCGCCGCGCGCTGCCGCAGCAGCACCGCCGACGTGATCTCCCCTCCCTCCTCCCTCCTCCCTTCCAGGTCTTTTGTTTTAGTCGTCGTCTTCGTCGTCGTCGTCATCTTCGTCGTCGTCGTCGTCTCCTCCTCATCCTCCTCTTCCTCCTCCTCCTCCTCCCTCCCTCCCTCCTCTTCCTCCTCCTACCCCTCTTCCTCCTCCTCCTCCCTCCCTCGTCTCCTCCTCCTCCCTTCCTCCTCCTCCTCCTCCTCTTCCTCCTCCTCCTCTTCCTCCTCGTCTTTGCTTTTGGGGGTGCGCCCTGTCGCCAGCACCCGGGTGGTCCTTGGCCTTCCGCCCGGGCGCAGAGAACGAATCCCCTGATGGGCGCGCACCCCTCGTCGTGCCGTTCCGCCCCGACGGGCACCACACCTAAAACGGGCCTGGTGCCAGGGCCGCGGATTACGAGCAGGAGGAAGAAGATGAGAAGGATGAGATGGAGGATGGGCAGGATGAGGAGGAGGGGATGGAGGAGGAGAGTGGCGGAGGATAGAGGATGAGAGGATGAGAGTGAAGAACAGGAGGAAAAGGAGGAGGAGGAGGAGGAGGAGGAGGAGGAGGAGGAGGAGGGACGACGACGACGACGGCGACGGCGACGACGGCGACCTGGCGCTCGGGCCGACCCTCCACGGATGAGGACCATTCGGAGCGAAAGCGAGGGCAAATAGGTATTACTAGGTATTCTCACACTCTTCGTCGCCAACATCGATCCTGCTTTCGTCGCCTCTGTCCCTGCCTTCCTTTCTTTCCCTGCCCATACGTGTGTTCTGCAGCTTGCTGCTGGAGTCAGCTGCCTGCTTCTCTCGTCTCGCTGCTCGCAGCAAAGGAGTACTGCGCACCCCGTCGCTGCGGCGATACTTCCCGCAGTCCAGTTGGGGCCCCAGTCCAAGTCCTGGTTTGGGAGACCTGTCGGTCCAAGCAGCAGCGCCAGCACCAGTGGGCACCATGGCCGCCGGAATTCGAATTGCGGGATCAAGACGGCGGTGCACGATACATAGCGACCACCTTCTGACGCTACTATCGCTGGCACCTCGGGGCCTGCGAGTTCCAGGGAGCCACGGGCCGGAAGGAGCCGACCCCGCGCCACCCGTGAGCGGACGACCACGCGCTCTCTTTGCAGCCACGGGCCTTCGTCGCATAGCGTTGGCTGGGAGGGCCTTCCCACCCCTGGAGGGCCCCCCGGCGCCGCTGGAGCCGAATTCTGCGACGACGTGGTCCCACGGCTGCCCTCCTCCTGAGAGAGCGCATGCCGTGCTCGGGCGCCTCCCTGGGCCCCGGCCGGCTCGAAGAATCCGGGGGGGAGGTGAGAGGATCGAAACCGACGACGACGACGACCATGATAATGATGATGATGATGATGATGATGATGATGATGATGATGATGATGATGATGATGATGATGATGATGATGATGATGATGATGATGATGATGATGCTGATGCTGATGATGCTGATGCTGATGCTGATTGATGTGATGCTGATGCTGATGCTGATGATGCTGATGCTGATGCTGATGATGATGATGATGATGATGATGATGATGATGATGATGATGATGAGGATGATGAGGATGAGGATGAGGATGAGGATGAGGATGAGGATGATGATGAGGATGAGGATGAGGATGAGGATGAGGATGATGATGATGATGATGATGATAATGATGCTGATGCTGATGATGAGGATCATGATGATGATGATGACGATGATGATGATTATGATGATGATGATGGTGGTGGTGGTTGTGGTGGTGGTGGTTGTGGTGGTGGTGGTGGTGATGATGATGATGATGATGATGGTGGTGGTGGGGAGGAGGAGGAGGAGGGGGAGGAGAAGGAGGAGGATGAGGAGGAGGAGAAGAAGAATAAGGAGGGGGACTCCAGGACGACGACGGCGACGATGACGACGAGGAGGTGAGAGGATTGATCCACGACGATGACGATGTGGTTTCGGAATTTCTTTCTGCCGTTTCTCCAGTTTCTTGCTGCCGCGGCTGAGTGCAGTTCGAAAAACCAGTCATGATTAGACTCCTGTCGTAGGGTCTCAGGAACCGTTGCGAGCGGATTCGCAACGTGGGGCTCTAGGATCGAGGGCCGCTGCTTTTGGGCGCCAGATTGGGCCCCAGGAGGCCTCGTGGGATCTCCAGGCACTGCTGTGGTGCCCATCCACAGACCTCTGGCGACCCAGGCCTCCCTGGCGACTCGAGCATCAGTCGTGCCGCCGCCTGGGGCGAGGATCGAGGGCCGCTGCTTTTGGACGCCAGATTGGGCCCCAGGAGGCCTCGTGGGACCTCCTGGCACTGCTGTGGTGCCCCTCCAGAGCCTCTGGCGACCCAGGCCTCCCTGGGGACTCGAGCATCAGTCGTGCCGCCGTCTGGGGCGAGGATTGAGGGCCGCTGCTTTTGGGCGCCAGATTGGGCCCCAGGAGGCCTCGTGGGGCCTCCAGGCACTGCTGTGGTGCCCCTCCACAGACCTCGGGCGACCCAGGCCTCCCTGGCGACTCGAGCACCAGTCGTGCCGCCGTCTGGGGGCCGCGGCGCCCAGGACCGTCGAAGGACGGCATGTGGCGAAGAGCCGGCCATGATGGGCCCGCTTTCCACCACCACCATCAGTTGGAGGGGTCTTCCTCCTCCTCTTCCTCCTCCTCCTCCTCCTCCTCCTCCTCCTCCTCCTCTTCGTCCTCCTCCTCCTCCTCCTCCTCCTCCTCCTCCTCCTCCTCTTCGTCCTCCTCATCCTCCTCCTTCCCCCTCCAACTTATGGTGGTGGTGGTTGGTGGAAAACAGGCCCATCAAGCCACGGCGAGCCGGTCAACATCTCGAGGGGCCAACGCCTCGGCAAGCACCGGGCAGGCGGAGGCGTGTGTTAGCCCAATGCTTTGGCTGCTGCCGCCCGCGGGCTGCTCATCGTCGAATTCTTCGGCGTCTGAGCGTCACTCCTTCCTCGTCGGCCTCCCCCCTCCCTGCTTGCACGCCGGCCAATTCGCTAGTTAGTGCCCCTACATAATTAGCTGTTGCGCTGGTGCGGATTTCGCCGCCTCGCCGCTTACGAAAAAGAGTTAGCCCAATGTGTGCGCGTTTCCTTGTTCAGCTCCAGCGCGATGGCACCCAGCCTGTACTGGCCATCATGGCAGCGTCTGCGCCGTGCTGAAGGGCCTCGGAGGACAATCACACGTTGGCGCCAACACGCTCTCTGAGGGTCGCCGAGCTTTCGCGCGCGCTTCCTTCAGGTGCTGGTTGGCGACAAGCTGCGGCACCGCAAGAATCAGCTGCAGTGCAAGCCCCGCGAGGTGGCGAACCTGACGGAGCATTACGCCGAGGTGCTCCGCTCCAAGGCGCCTTCGGGGTAGCGGGGCCGTGCGTCCGGCAGCAGGAGGAGGGAGGAGGAGAAAGAGGAGGCGCGGGAGGATGAGGTAAAAAAGGAGCAGGAGGAAGGAGCAGGAGGAGAAGGAGGAGGAAGAGGACCAGTGCAAACCCAAGACTCGTCAACGATGGTGGAATACACCCTCTTTGTGAGCTTCCTCTTCGTAGGCCCCTACGAAGGTTGATTTCCTCAGGGAACTGCCCCTCTGGTGGACAACCGTGTACAAATCCTGAAGCGTGCCAAAACACAGTTCTGGATTTCAACGCCACGAGTTAAATTGCTTGTGAGGTGTTGGTGATCCTGAGTCGTGCCACAATGCCATTCGAATTCAACACCGCGAATCAAAGCAACTGTTGCGCCCTGACAATCATGAATCGGTCCAGAGCACCGCTTCTGGTACGTTAACCGTGGGCATTCGAAGAACATATACAAACGTAACTTTCAAAACGAATGCGCGCGGCGCTAAGGCGAGAGCCACATTTCGAAAATGGCCCGCCCTCAGCGAAGCTCTTGCGAAGTTTTAAAGCGAATGCGCGCGGCGCTCTGGCGAGATCCGCATTTTGAAAACGACCCACCCTTAATCCGTTAAGCTCTTGCAAACGTTAAAGACAAATTAGCGCGGCGCGAAGGCGAGAGCGACATTTTGAAAACCACCTGCCCTCCACCCGCCAAGCAGCTCTTGCAATGTTTAGAACGAATGTGCGCGGCGCTACGACGAGAGCCGCATTTTGAAAACGACTTGGCCTCAATCCGTGAAGCTCTTGCAAGCTTCGAATACGAATGTGCGCGCCGCTAAGGCGAGAGCCACATTTCAAAACGACCCGCCCTCAATCCGCGAAGCTCAATATTTACAACGAATGCGCGCGGCGCTCTGGCGAGGGCCACATTCTGAAAACGACTCGCCCTCCATTCGCGAAGCTCGTGCAAACCTTGAGAAAACGACCCGCCCTCCACCCGCGAAGCTGCACGCGCCTCCATGGCCAAGCCAGGAGGGCGCATACACAAATCCTTGGCCCAGGATGGGCCGACACCAGGGTTTGCGAGGTGGTGAGCTGACGTCGCTTGAAGTCCGTCGGCCTCCACATGCCCACCGGTAGGGGAGCCAGGGCCCCCCCTATACGTCGTGATCTCTTACATCGGCATGGCGTCCCTGAGATCTGGCTCCTTCGCTCCGAGACCGCCTTCTCGCTGCGAATCGTTGTGCGATGGCCCCGGGGCCCTGCGAGGGCCCGTGCAGGCCACAAGCGGTCCAAAGCCCGCCGCCGTGCTATTCTCGCGCGGAGCGTTCCCGAGAGGGCCTCGCCCTCGAGGGTCGAGGGAGCCGCCCTGTCTTCCTCGGCGGGGGGCGGCGCGAGGCCGGCGTCACCGGCGGAAGTCGAACGGGGGCGGCTCCGCCGGCGGAAGCCGGCGGAAGGAAAAGTTGCGCCCCATCCGCCGCCGCCCTACACGCCTGTCGCTGAAAGTGGGTATTTCTGGATTCTCATGTCCCAGTCTACTCCAGGCGCCTTTCTGCCTCAGCCATCGGGGGCTTGTTCCTTCTTTAGGGGGCGGGCGGAAGCCCGATCTGCTTCCAACGCCTTCGTACTTCATGTTGCTGCCCGCTTCTTCCGACCGACGCGTATAGTCCTCCCTCCCCTCGCCGCGGACCTGGCCCACGTCAGGGTGGGGGGGCCCGAGGGGGACCGGGGCGTGGAGCCCGGCGAGCGCCCGACTGCTCGCTCGCCTCGGGGAGGGGGGGGAGAGGGCGAACATCCCCAGGGCTGCCACCCGAAGGAGGAGGAGGAGGAGGAGGAGGAGGAGGAGGAGGAGGAGGAGGAGGAGGAGGAGGAGGAGGAGGAGGAGAGGAGGAGCGGGAGGAGTGGAGGAGGAGCGGAGGAGGAGTGGAGGAGAGCGGAGGAGGAGCGGAGGAGGAGGAGGAGCGGAGGAGGAGCGGAGGAGGAGGAGCGGAGGAGGGCGGGGAAGAAGGGGCGAGGAGGAGCGGAGGAGGAGGAGGAGAGGAAGGAAAGGAGGCGGCAGGGAGGAGGAGGAGGAGCAGGGAGGAGGAGGATGAGGGAGGGGAGGAGGAGGAGAGGAGGAGGAGGAGGAGGAGGAGGAGGAGGAGGAGGAAGAGGAGCAGGAGGAACGGAGGAGCAGGAGGAGGAGGACCTCGTTCTTGTAGTTCCTCAGGGGATAACGCGTGTTACCCCCCCCGACCCCCCCCATTAAGGGTGACGCTTGGAGACCAGCCACAGGCGTGAATCCTTCTTTCAGCGTCTATAGGACCGTGTAGGGCCCCCCCCATGCACCTTGTAGGGCCTCCACCATGCAGTTCCTATGGATACAAACCAGACTCCTTCCTTAGAGCCATCTATTGAAATCCGAGTGGGATGATGATGATGATGATGATGATGATGATGATGATGATGATGATGATGATGATGATGATGATGATGATGATGATGATGATGATGATGATGATGATGATGATGACGACGATGATGATGATGATGATGAGGAGGAGGAGGAGGAGGAGGAGGAGGAGGAGGAGAAGAAGAAGCAGGAGCAGCAGGAGCAGCAGGAGCAGCAGGAGCAGCAGGAGCAGCAGGAGCAGCAGGAGCAGCAGGAGCAGGAGCAGGAGCAGAAGGAGCAGGAGGAGGAGGAGGAAGAGGAAGATGCAGCCACGCCTGCTGTGGTTGCGCAAGCATCGGGGTGTACACAGGCGTTGTGGTGTTTGAAAGCATTGTGGTGGATTGTACCTATACGACCACCCTGCGGGTGATAAGGAGGTTGGGGGGGGGAGGGGGACAGCAATGGGCAACAATGGTGATTGCTGTTCTGACGATGCCAGTGGAGATTGTTGCGTTGCCGCTCGCTCTTGGGAGCCTTGATGTCGAGTTGTTTACGTCACCCTCTGCTCTTGGGCGCCTTGGTACCAGTCCCCCCCCCGGGAACTATCTCACTATCGGTCTCACTATCGGTCTCACTATCGATTTGCACATCACTACCGGTCTCACTATCGATCCCACGATCGATCTCACTATCGACCTTAATATCGATCTCACTCGATCGATCTCACTATCGGTCTCACTCGATCGATTTCACTCTCGATCTCGTTTTCGATCCCACTATCGATCTCACTATCGATATCACTCCATCGATCTCACTGTCGATATCACTCCATCGATCTCACTATCGATCTCACTATCGATCTCTCTATCGATCTCACTCGATCGATCTCACGATCGATCTTACTCAATCGATCTCACCATAGATCCCACTATCGCTCTCACGATCGATCCCACAATCGATCTCACCATCGATCTCACTCGATCAATCTCACTATCGATCTCACTATCGATTTCACAATCGATCTCGCAATCGATCTCACTATCGGTCTCACGATCGTTTTCGCACCAGCGGGACACTGGGACACCAGCGGGACACCGGCGGGACACCGGCGGGACACCGCGCGGCCTCGTTTGCCTGTCGGGAAACATTTGGTCCAGCCGCGCCTCAGCCACAGGAGACTTACCGGGACACCAGCGGGACACCGGCGGGACACCGCGCGGCCCCGTTTGCCGGGGGGGAATCATTTGGTCCCGCCGCGCCTCAGCCACAGGAGTCTTTTTTCTCGCCCGCCCACGCAGCTTCGCCTCGCCCGCACGCACGGCACGCACGAACACGAAACCGAAACCGATTTCCCTGTGGGGGGCTCTCCGTTCCACTTCGATCTCACCCCCCAACCTCCGACTCTGGGCCAAGCAAATCAGTAACCACTATTAGCGTACATGTTGAATTTGATACGTCTGCGGGCTCACGACGCGATTTTCCAGGGCTGGGGCTGGTGCTCCCAGTCGGGACTTGGTGGTGTACGCAGGCGTGTACGCAAGCGCTGTGGTGAAAGCAGGCGCGAGGGTCTGTGGTTCGCACGGCTGCTGTGGTGGCGCAATCATCGTGTTGTGCACGAGCGCTGTGTTGCACGAAGGCGCTGCGGGCCCAAAATAAATGGCGGACCGTGCCGCAGGCCAGAGACCGATAATCGCAAGTAGCTCACAACTCGCGCATCGCATTGAGTGTAATAGGTTCTGGTCTGCCACGATTTTCAGGAGTTTGGGTCGGACCTTGTCAAGTGTAATTACACGGTTTTGTGGTGCACGGTGTACGCAAGCATGGTGGTGGTCGCAGTCGCCAGGCGTTGTGGTGCACACGGCTGTTGTGGTTTGCGCAAGCGTTATGTTGTGCAGGCGTTGTGGTGCACGCGGGCATTGCGGCCCCAAAACAAAGGGTGGACCACAACCCCAGCCAGTAAAATCAACAACCACATATCATTTTATAGACGCTTCAGAGTTGGAGTACCTGAGGGCAGCGGGGGGACCTACTGTCCCCTCGCCTCCCTCTGCTGGAGCCAGACGGGTGTCCCCCGCCCTGGGCTCTGGGGGCCACCGGCGTTCCGGCAGCGTTGTGGGTGGCCCCCCCCCTCCCTGGGCCCCCCTCGCCCATCGCCGCGTGGGGCTGGTTTCCCCCCCCCGCGGCGGGTCGGTGCGGCCCTGGTGGGACGCGTGGCTCACGGTGGCGGGCTCAGAGCCCGGGTGGCATGTGCCTGCGGCGGCCGTGGCCGGGCTGGCAGTTGGCGGCCCCCCTGCTTCTCACATGCAGCCCTCCCGGCACACCGCTTTGCGACTACACCACATCGCCCGTACCGTCGCCGCGTGCCCCTCGAGGTATTGCTCAGCGTGTGCCCGCGGAGACCCTGACCAGGTCCGGCTCGCATCGCGGTACCTCCACTCCTGTGCAAAACCCCTTCTCATTTCCCGTCGGCGATGCTCACCACGCCAGCGGGTTCCCCCACTCCCAGAGGCCGCACCGTGTCGGCGCGCGCTGGGCGGGCCACAGTCGCACGGGACCCCCCGACACTGTGAGGCGGTCCAAGCGGGGCTGACCAGCGTGTTGAGTGGTTCAGCCTTCAGCGTCATGACAGCCCATCAGGCCCACCTTCACCCCCCCCGGTGCGCTGCACCACGGTTCACAACTGCTCAGCTGGCTTGCCTTAGGCAGATCGTCCGTGTGGAGTCTGGCGCCACATCGGCGACTCACCCCTATTGAATTCTGGTCATTTTGTCCAGTGCACGTGCCTGCGCTCGCAGTACGCCTGCCGTTCAGCGTCACCCAGCCAGCAGCCATCTGAGGGGGCCAGCCGGCGCCTCTGCTCTAGCGAATTCGCCTCGCCCGTGGCCCGGACGTTGCCCTCGCCGCCTGATGCTTGTCTCGCGGCCGCGACCAAAAAAAGTAACCCCACCAGCCCATCCAGAAACCATGCCCAGGCGAGTTGCCCTGATCAGGAATGTGGAGGAGCATGTAGTGGAATGAAGGGCTGGGGAAGCTGCCGTACCCCAAGATGGGCCTTATGCCTCTTGGATGTGTCTCGGAGTCTCTCCGGATTTCTCTTGGGAGTTGCTTGGTGTCCTATTTGGGCGTCTTGGGGGCTTCGTGGTGGTCCCACTGGCCTCGTGGAGCGTCTTGGGTGCCTCGGGAGAGCCTCTTGAGACCTTTTTGGTGTCTTTGGGGTGCCTCTTGGGGACCTCTTGGGGCCTCTTTCGGCCTCCTGGGTGCCTCTTGGGACCGCTGTGGGGCGCCCTTGGGAGCCTTGGGGGCCATCTTGGGGCTGTTGTGAAGGAGATCGATGCAAGAAAGGGGGGGTTAATTACAGCCCTCCCCAGGAGGCCGAACTGTGTTCAAATCCTTAGCAACACCAGTGGCTGGCGCCTTCTCGCCGAGACCTTCCTGGACGCTCCAATCGGGTCAGGGTGAGCGGTGAACCCCTCCCCGAAGGGAAGAGAGGGGATTGGAAGAGGACCACTCTAAACCACTCACGCCCTGAAGGGCTGGTTGGATTCAAGAGGCTTACGCCATCCCGCCGACCGCATACTACCGAATTCGTCAAGAGTCGTGCCACCGTGCCTGGCCTGTGGGATGCATGCATCTTAGTGGCCTCTTGGAGGGCTCTCTAATTAGGGGCATCCGATTGGCTTTGTAGAGCCTCTCGGGGGCCTCCTGGGGACTAGAAAAGTCAACAACCACAACTAGGTTACATGTTGAGTTTGATACGTTCGGGCCCACAGCGAGTTTGGGGAGTGTGGGTCTCGTCGGGATTGTCGTGTGCACAGACGCTGTGGTGCACGCGGGCGCTGTTGTATGCACAGGGACTGGTGCACACAAGCGATTGTTGTGACAGTACTGCAGGCGCGCCTTGTGATCTGCTCGCTGCGGTCACCTTTCTACCATTATTCCACCCCCGCTGCCCCCCTCCCCGTAACACGCGTTAACCCCCAATGGATGAAATAATAATCCCGAGGGTGGCGTAGGGAGGAGGAGCAGGGTGGAGGAGGAGGAGGCGGAGGAGGAGGAGGAGGAGGAGAAGGAGGAGAAGAAGGAGGAAGAGGAGGAGAAGGGATGAGCAGGAGGGGGAGGAGGGTGGAGGAGGGAGGAGGATGTGGAGGCGTGATGTGGATGAGCGGGAGGAGGAGGCGGAGGCGGGAGGAGGAGGAGAAGGTAGACAGGAGGAGGTGAAGGAGGGTGGCAGAGGAGGGGAGGAGGAGGAGAGGATGATGAGGAGGAGGGTGGAGGTGGAGGAGGACGGTAGAGGGGGTTGGATGAGGAGGGGGTTGATGAGGGAGGAGGGAGGATGGAGGGTAGGGAGGATGTTGAGTGAAGGTGAATGATGAGGAGGAAGCGGGGACGACGGTGGAGGAGGGGGGGTGGAGGGTGGAGGGCGGGACGAGGAGGAGGAGGAGGAGGAGGAGGAGGAGGAGGAGGAGGAGGAGGAGGAGGAGGAGAGTGGAGGCGCAGGGAGGAGGAGAAGCACCAGGGTGGAGGAGGAGGAGAGTGGAAGAGGGATGAGAAAGGGGAAAGCGGAGGAGGAAGGGGAAGCATGAGGAGCATGAGGAGGGCGGGCGGGCGGGAGGGCAGGCGGGGACCTGGCGCGAAGTGAGCACGCGCAGGCAAGGAGGGTCGATGACGACGATCGACGATCGACGGCTGATGATCGGCGATCGGCGATCGACGAACAACAGACGACGACGACGACGACGACGTCGACGACGACGACGACTCAAGCCAGGAACAGATGACAGACACTACGACGTTTGATGATAACTTTTACGGACGACAGAACATGAAAACGACGACAACGGACAACCGCAACAGACGACGACAACGGAGGACGGGCGTTGGCCGACGCCGACGACGACGACGGCGACGACGACGACGACGACGATGTTGACGACGGCGGCGACGACGACGGCGACGACGACGGCGACGACGAAGACGACGACGACGATGGCGACGGCAGAGGCGGCGGCGTCGGCAGAGACGGCGGCGGCGGCGTCGGTGTCGGCGGTGGCGGCGGCGAGGGCGACAACGACGATTGACGACGACGGTGCTGGAGGCCGAGCGCACGGAGCACGCGCTGCCGAAGAGGGTGACGAAGGCGCGCCTCCAACGGCTGCTCAAGGAGCGCAAGGTGGTGCACCAGGAGCGGTGCCCCCCCGGGAGGCTCGAGGAGCGGGGCTCGAGGGTCGAGGCTCGAACATCGAGGCTCGAGGGTCGAGGCTCGAAGGTTCGAGGCTCGAGGCTCGAGGATCGAGGGTAAAGGTTGGAGGCTCGAGGATCGAGGCTCGAGGGTTGAGGATCGGGACCCCCGCAGGGCCCAATTCGATCCGATCGATCCGGTTCGATGCCGATTCTGGCCTGCCCGATGCGATTCGATTCCGATGCCCTGACGATTCCGATGCTGCCCGCGTGCTCGCCTGGCGCTGCCGTGCACCCCAGCGCGGCCGATATTCGGCTCGGGGCCGGCGGCGCCGCGCCCATGCGGCGCGATGCGAGATGCACGCTCCGACCCGGCCCGATGTGTGCCGACTCGGTGCTGGCCGCCCCTGCCCCCGAGGAGGCTCGAGGCTCGAGGGTCGAGGGTCCGGGATCGAGGGCTGTGCCCACCTCCTTTTCATTGCTGCTCCTGGGGGGAGGGGGAGGAGGAGGAGGAGGAGGAGGAGGAGGAGGAGGAGCAGGAGCAGGAGCAGGAGCAGGAGCAGGAGCAGGAGCAGGAGCAGGAGCAGGAGCAGGAGCAGGAGCAGGAGCAGTGGGAGGAGGAGGAGGAGGAGGAGGAGGAGGAGGAGGAGGAGGAGGAGGAGGAGGAGGAGGCGGGGGACCCTCCCACCTTCCCTCGTTGCGACGGAGCTCACGACGACGGGCCGTTGGTCTTTGTCGGCCTCTGGGAGCCCTCGCCGGACCACGGGGGCCGTCAGAAAATGGCTCGGGACGAGAAGCTGCGGGACGAGAAGCTGGCCCCGAGGAAGTGGTCCAGACCTCTGGGGAACCACTCTGTGGAAAGATCACGACGTCGGAGGTCTGGGGCCGAGGCTCGATGATCGAGGCCCGAGGCGCTCGGGCGTTCTTGACCTCTTCTTGGGCCTCCAGGGCGTTGTGCATCAGGAGCGCCCAGGTGGGGGCATGTGCCCACTTCTCTTCTTGCCGCCCCCGGGCGCTTCCGCACATACTGACAGCGCGGGGAGTTCCCGCCGGCCCTCCCCTCCCGAATCGACGGGGCGTGTGTGTGAGAGGGTGGGCACCGGCCCGGAGGGGGAGGAGGAGGAGGAGAGGAGGAGGGAGCAGTGGGAGGAGGAGGAGAGGAGGAGGAGGAGGAGGAGGAGGACACAGGCATGAGCAGGAGCGGAGCAGGAGCGGAGCATGGGGAGGAGAGGAGGAGGAAGGAGGAGGAGGAGGAGGAGGAGGAGGAGGGAGAGAGAGGAGAGAGGAGGAGGCGGAGGAGGAGGAGGAGGAGGAGGAGAGGAGGAGGAGGAGGAGGAGGGGTGACGACGGGTGAGGCAGCGGGGGAAGGCTCGTGACGGCGGGCGGTCGCTTGCTTCCTGCCCCTGGAAGCCGCTGGAGGCAGCTTCCTGGGGCAGGCGCTGCGATGCCTCTTCGTTGGCGCTGCGTGCTCCTGGCAGTCTTTGCTGCGTGGCGGCGGAGAGGGAGAAAGGGAGGGAGAAGCAATTGGGGCGGCCAAGAGGGGGGGGTCATGACTGGGGGGGGGATATCTGGGGGGGGCATGGCATCTCCTCAGAATTCATAGCGCCTCTTCTTATTTCATTACGTCCCTGCCTCCCCCCAGATGGTCCGCGCACATGCCCTGGGCCATAATTTGCACACACACACACACCTCTCGGACGCTCCCCTCTTGGACTCCCCCGAAGCAAGCAATCAGGCGCAGGCAAACCGCGCAGGCGGGAGGCGAGGGCCGGCGGGACGAAGCAGGCGGGTAACGGGACCCATGAGGCGGGCTTCCTGCGGCCTCCCTGGGAGGTGGGGAAGAGAGGGGCGGGGGAAAGGTCCCAGACGGTCGATGTCTCGAGAGTTCGAGCCCTGGCGTTTCTCCCCGGTTTCTGACGGTGGGAGTCCTCAAGTCACCATCCCGAGGCTCTCGACCACCATCTGTTTCCTCTCGACTGCACGAGGGCGAGGTCGAGCGTGGGTCTGCGTGGGCAGCCCCCCCCGCTCCCCCCAGGGTCGCGGGGATGCCGCGGCAGCTCTGGGCGCCGGGCAGCAGTCTGGGCCCCCAGGGGCCACCAGGGGCGGACGGTGGCGACGGCTGCGACAGCTGCGCGCCTCGGACGCGATCCAGCGAGAGCGACTTCTCGCCCAGGCCTGCGCGGGCTACCTCCCCAAA
>CAUYUJ010014768.1:350212-378842 GCA_963575745.1 Prorocentrum cordatum | reverse complement strand
CGCGATCATCTCGTTCGGGTCGTCCGCCGTAATGTTGGCGGAGAACAGCTTGCCCTGGCCCGTTTCCTCCTGGGCCGCGCGCATGGCCTTCACGACTTCTGGGATGCATTCGTTCATTTGGCAAAACGTCTGGTTGCCCTGCGGCTCGTCGTTCTTGATGAAGTCGCCTCCCTGCCAGAAGCCATAGCACGCCTGGCCGAAGGGCTTCGGCTGCAAGCCGAGCTTGGGCTTAATGATGGTGCCGACCACCAGGCCACCGCCGACCGTGCCGCGGCCCAGAATGCGCCACATGTCGATCACGCAGCACGACGGCCCGTCGAACAGGCGCAGATACTGCGGCGGGAAGTAGATGTCGTAGATCTTGCCGTAGTCGACGTCACCCATACCCTGGTTGTTCCCGATGCTGAGAGTCAGCACGGAGCACATCATTGCGCGGCCATCGGTGATGTTGCGGTCGAACAAGGCCGTCGGGTAGGCGATCTTCATCTCTTCGTTCTCCGGGTCAATGTAGTAAACGAGTGCGTCCACAGTCTTGGTGAAATCGTCGGTGGTGCACACGTTGACGTTCGTGCCGGTGGAGGACTCCGCCGCGAAGTGCGCCGCCGTGGCCAGGTAGTCGTAACCCGCCTTGGGCTTCATGATGTAGGCCACCAGCACATGCTGGCCGTTCTTGATCAGGTCCTCCTCCGTCAGCGAGAGGTCCGCGTAGCGGCTCGACTGGTCCAGGGCACGGCGGGCCACGGAGCTCGCTTTGCGAGTCGTGCTGGCGCCAACGAACGCCGCGGCCAAATCCTTCTTCTGCCAGTTGAAGCTGGCGGCTTGGACGGAGGACTCGCCTGTGTAGCCGAGCTTCTCCTTCCAGCCAGGGTAGATCTGGTCCGCATCCTTCTGGAACGTCAAGAACGCGCCCTTGAGCTCCTCGTGCGTCTTCGCGTACTCGACCACACCGTCCGACAGGCTCACGTCGCCGTAGGTGCCTGCCTTCCACAACTTCCACGACTCCTCGCCCTGGGCGCACGAGATCGCGCCCTGCTTCGGCCCGTCCTTGTGCCCGAAAGCCCCACCGCCGGCCGTCAGGATCACGTTCGAGTGCCCCAGGTTCTCGAAGAACGCAGGCAGCCGCAGGGCGTTCATGCCACCCGAGATTATCGGGGTGGTCTGCTTCATGCCCTCCCACTCCTGGCGGTAGTACGGACCGTCGGCGACGTCGTCCTGCAGCATGAAGCCGATGTTCTTGTCCGAAGCATCACCCTCCATCTTGCCGAAGCTCATCGTGCCCGTGTGGATGCCGCTGGCACCGATGACGCGCGACAAGCTTGGTGTGCACGAAGGCGGTGTACCCACGCTGCGTCTGAGGGCTGGTCACTGCGCCGTGGCCGGCGCGGTGGTAGTGCAGAAACTGCTTCGGGAAATTGCGGCGCGCAACGGTCACCGCAGTGCCCCCAGCCACGTATCCGTCGACCAAAAATGCGCAATTCTCCGCCATCGGGCCCATCTGATTCAAGATGTACTTGGCACGCGCGATCATCTCGTTCGGGTCGTCCGCCGTAATGTTGGCGGAGAACAGCTTGCCCTGGCCCGTTTCCTCCTGGGCCGCGCGCATGGCCTTCACGACTTCGGGGATGCATTCGTTCATTTGGCAAAACGTCTGGTTGCCTTGCGGCTCGTCGTTCTTGATGAAGTCGCCGCCCTGCCAGAAGCCATAGCACGCCTGGCCGAAGGGCTTCGGCTGCAAGCCGAGCTTGGGCTTAATGATGGTGCCGACCACCAGGCCACCGCCGACCGTGCCGCGGCCCAGAATGCGCCACATGTCGATCACGCAGCACGACGGCCCGTCGAACAGGCGCAGGTACTGCGGCGGGAAGTAGATGTCGTAGATCTTGCCGTAGTCGACGTCACCCATACCCTGGTTGTTCCCGATGCTGAGAGTCAGCACGGAGCACATCATTGCGCGGCCATCGGTGATGTTGCGGTCGAACAAGGCCGTCGGGTAGGCGATCTTCATCTCTTCGTTCTCTGGGTCAATGTAGTAAACGAGTGCGTCCACAGTCTTGGTGAAGTCGTCAGTAGTGCACACGTTCACGTTCGTGCCAGTGGAGGACTCCGCCGCGAAGTGCGCCGCCGTGGCGAGGTAGTCGTAACCCGCCTTGGGCTTCATGATGTAGGCCACGAGCACGTGCTGGCCGTTCTTGATCAGGTCCTCCTCCGTCAGCGAGAGGTCCGCGTAGCGGCTCGACTGGTCCAGGGCACGGCGGGCCACGCTGGCACGCGCGCGGACCGAAACAATCGACGAGGTCTGGCCTGCCGCCAACTTGCTGGCGCGACCGCGGCGCTTGGACCCGACGGCCGCGGCGAGAGCAGCCGCGGCCGCCGGTGCTGCCAGGGCCGCCGCTCCCCCCGAGGGGCTGGACTGCTGGGCGTGCGCGGCGCCGCGGAGGGCGGGGGTCTCCGGAGCGGAAGCCTGCAGCGTCTCCTCGACGGCCGCGCGGGGCGCACCCTGCGACGACACGAAGGACTGGCCGTGCTTCAGGCAAGCGACGGCCGCCAGGCCAGCGGCGGCCCCGAGCGAGGCGCGCTGGGCCATGGTGCGGTAGGGCCGAGCCGACGGGGCTCACACGGTCTCCGCTGTGGTTCGGCAGAGCAGGCCTCAGCCAAAACGGCTGCGGAGAAGGACAGGGGAAGGAAGCGAGGAGGACAGGGAATGGGAGAAGACGAAGAGAGGGGGAAGGACGAGGAGGTGACCATGGAGATTGGTATACATGATTCCTGCCGAGCACATCGTAACACATCGGTACCATACTCTGGGTTTCGTAATAAGCGTGGGGGGATACGGGGGTCAACGTCGCCTCGTCGTCGCGACGCGACGGGGGTCCGAGCGCCTTCGGCGCGCGGTGGCTGCCCGCGACGGGGGTCGATGTGGGGCTGTCGGCGGGGGTGACGCCCCCCCGAGGCTTGTTAAGGAACTCGGAGTAACATCAAGTCGTAGCCTAAGAAGCAGAGCATCGGCATAAGGTCGATCAAGATTAAGCGAAGATGAGGCCTCAAATGGTAATAGGCTCTACTACAGATCGCCTAACTCTATTTCACTTATTAAATGTGGGGGGGGGGGGGGGGCAAACGTCGTTGGGGGTCCCACGCCGGCGAAAACTATCCCAGGGCCACATCTTCACGCCGGCGAAAAATACGTCGCCCAAACGCCGGCGAAAATTATGTACCATCTCAGTGACGCCAATCATAACGGTGAAAATAATGAATATGAGAATAAAGGTGGTGATGGCGATGTTGATATTGATGACTCATCGTCTTCGCGTGAAGTCCCGACGCTGCTTCACGGCGGCGCCAAGGCCTCATGATTTCGCTCTTGTATTGCCCATTATCCGAGAGAGGGGGCCGGCGGCAGGGGGCGAAGCCCTTACGGATAAGTCGAGCATCAGTGTAAGGTCGATCAAGATCAAGCGAAGATGAGGCCTCAAATGGTAATAGGCTCTACTGCAGATCGCGCCCTGGCATGATCTATCAATTCCTCCCCTCTTCACCACCACCACCCCGTCATCTTGCACCTCATCATCTCTGTCATCATCCTCTCCCTCCTCCTCCCCCTCCTCCCGTACCATCTTCCTCCCCCACCTTCTCCTCACACCCCCCTCACTTCACCCCCAAAATTCTTGCACGCAAAAGATGAACATGATCGACCCACGAACCCGGAAAGGAATATAGAAATGTAACGCATGGCAACGTTTTCAAAGACACCTGATTGGGTGACGGGCAAGTGCAATGCTGATTGTATCGATCTTGATGCACCGTGCCGAGGGCTGTGCTGTGCTGCACCGTGCTGAATTGCGATGTGCCATGCCGCGGTTGTGCTCTATAGCGTCGTGGATCGACTCTTCCTTTGCATCCGAGTCCTGACCGAACTGATCTGGATCTGAAGCTCGAGCTGCCTGAACACATAGTAGCTGCCCCAGAGCTAATTGACAGGGGGACATGCCAGGAGGACGCGCCGCGAAACGTCCCAAGGGACGCGCCAGGCGACGTGCCAACGGACGTGCCATGGGGTCGCACCGTAGGACGTGCCAAGGGGACGCGCTACGGGAAATCCTCAAAATTCCTGCGCGCGGGACGCGGCACGCGCGAGACATCCTTGGAATTCCTGCGAGCGGGACACGAAAACAAGCAATTCGCCTGAGACATCCTCTGAATTCTGGCCCCCACGAAGCCCCCGCTCGAGACATCCCCAAATTTGGCAAAACCAGCGTTTCGCTCGAGACATCCTCACCAAAGTATGAAAAACAAGCGTTTCGCTCGAGACATCCGGTCAAAATCCAAGGACATCCTGGCAAAACAAACGAATTAGTCGAAACATCATCAAAATTCCTGCGCGCGGGACGCGGCACGCGCGAGACATCCTTGGAATTCCTGCGAGCGGGACACGAAAACAAGCATTTCGCCTGAGACATCCTCTGAATTCTGGCCCCCCACGAAGCCCCCGCTCGAGACATCCCCAAATTTTGCAAAACCAGCGTTTCGCTCGAGACATCCTCACCAAACTATGTAAAATTACGCTGCGCCCGCGCTGGCAGGGCCACGATCCCTCGTAAATTACCTGCGCCCGCGCTCCCAGGGCCACGATCCCTCCTAAATTACGCTGCGCCCGCGCTCCCAGGGCCGCGATCCCTTGTAAATTACACTGCGTCCGCGCTCCCAGGGCTACGATCCCTCGTAAATTACACTACACCCGCGCTCCCAGGGCCACGATCCCTCGTAAATTACGCTACGTCAGCGCTCCCAGGGCCACGATCCCTCGTAAGGGCTCCTGGGCCCTCCTGGGTCTTCCTTGGACCTCTTGGGCCCTCCTGGGCTCTCCTGGAGCCTCCTGGAGCTTCTCCTGGGCCCTCCTTGGGCCCCCTGGTGCCTCTTGGAGCCTCCTGGGTCCTCCTGGGCCCTCCTGGGCTCTCCTGGGCCCTCCTGGGCTCTCCTGGGCTCTCCTGGAGCCTCCTGGGCCCTCCTGGGCGAAGTCAAGGTCCGAAAACACATGGGACTTGCCACATTTCTGAAATTCGGTGCCACCCCTCACGCAGGTCGGCGGGGTCAGGATCCGAAAACACAGGGGATTTGCCACATTTCTGGAATTCCGTGCCACCCCTCACGCAGATCGGCGGGGTCAGGGTCCAAAAACACATGGGATTTGCCACATTTCTGGAATTCCGCGCCACCCCTCACGCAGATCGGCGGGGTCAGGGTCCAAAAACACAGGGGATTTGACACATTTCTGGTATTCCGTGCCACACCTCACGCAGATCGGCGGGGTCAGGGTCAAAAAACACAGTGGATTTCTGCTATTTCCGAACTTATGCAACTTCAAGAATCCAAAACTCCGTTCCCAGCGCCGTTCCGGAGGCCGCGGTACCTCGTTATTTATCGAGCGAACGCGTTTACCTAGCTTTTTGTCGTTTAAAGTCGATGTCAGAAAAAAGTGGACTTCACCTGTGAAATATCGAGGTTTCCTGAAAGGCAGTAAATTTCCAAGAGCACGATCTGCGTGAGGGGTGGCGAAAAATGGCATTCGTCCTCACAATTGAAATCCGCCGGCCCCCTTCGACCTCGTAATTTATCACACAAGAATTCCGCCGGCCCCTTTCAAGTAAAAACCGCGGGGAAGACCATCGAAAAGAGAACCCTGGGCTCGAGCCCTTTCCGGGAAAAAGAGGGGGGACAAGGCGGAAGTTAGAGCAGAGGTGAAGTACTAAGGAATAGGGCGCGAAAAACAAGAAGGACGAGGGGGAGCTGAAGGAGCATGAGGATGGGGAGGGGGAGGACCCTGAATGGAGAGAGGGCCGATAACTACTGCCAAGAGTGTCCGTTCTCATACTCCTCCTCCCCCTCCGCCAAGCACGCCTCTTCTGCATCCTCTTGCTCTTCCGTCTGCTTATCCTGTGCCTCCTCCTCTTCTGGCTGCTGCTAACCCTGTTCTTCCTCATTATCATTGTCCTCATCCACCTCCGCGATACCCCTCTTCCCCGTCATTTTCGCGCCGACTTTGTGACGACGTCTGGGACAGCTCGTGGGCCAAAACAAACAACTCCGAAACCGCAATACATCATCCTACGAAAAAAGACCAGACCACATTCAATGTAAATGCTGAACGCATGAAAATGAGCCACTTGATTAAGATGGAAAATCGGGCTGCACAGTGGTGCTGTTCTGGCCATGGGTTTTCCATGGTTGCACTCAGCTCATAGTTGCACCTAGCTCAACTCCTTCTTCTGCCAGTTGAAGCTGGCGGCCTGGACGGAGGACTCGCCTGTGTAGCCGAGCTTCTCCTTCCAGCCAGGGTAGATCTGGTCCGCATCTTTCTGGAACGTCAAGAATGCGCCCTTGAGCTCCTCGTGCGTCTTCGCGTACTCCACGACACCGTCCGACAGGCTCACGTCGCCGTAGGTGCCTGCCTTCCACAACTTCCACGACTCCTCGCCCTGGGCGCACGAGATCGCGCCCTGCTTCGGCCCGTCCTTGTGCCCGAAAGCCCCACCACCCGCCGTCAGGATCACGTTCGAGTGCCCCAGGTTCTCGAAGAACGCAGGCAGCCGCAGGGCGTTCATGCCACCCGAGATGATCGGGGTGGTCTGCTTCATACCCTCCCACTCCTGGCGGTAGTACGGGCCATCGGCGACGTCGTCCTGCAGCATGAAGCCGATGTTCTTGTCCGAAGCATCGCCCTCCATCTTGCCGAAGCTCATCGTGCCCGTGTGGATGCCGCTGGCACCGATGACGCGCGACAGCTTGGTGTGCACGAAGGCGGTGTACCCACGCTGCGTCTGAGGGCTGGTCACTGCGCCGTGGCCGGCGCGGTGGTAATGCAGAAACTGCTTCGGGAAGTTGCGGCGCGCAACGGTCACCGCAGTGCCGCCTGCCACGTATCCGTCTACCAAAAATGCGCAATTCTCCGCCATCGGGCCCATCTGATTCAGGATGTACTTGGCACGCGCGATCATCTCGTTCGGGTCGTCCGCCGTAATGTTGGCAGAGAACAACTTGCCCTGGCCCGTTTCCTCCTGGGCCGCGCGCATGGCCTTTACGACTTCGGGGATGCATTCGTTCATTTGGCAAAACGTCTGGTTTCCCTGCGGCTCGTCGTTCTTGATGAAGTCGCCGCCCTGCCAGAAGCCATAGCACGCCTGGCCGAAGGGCTTCGGCTGCAAACCGAGCTTGGGCTTAATGATGGTGCCGACCACCAGGCCACCGCCAACCGTGCCGCGGCCCAGGATGCGCCACATGTCGATCACGCAGCACGACGGCCCGTCGAACAGGCGCAGGTACTGCGGCGGGAAGTAGATGTCATAGATCTTGCCGTAGTCGACGTCACCCATACCCTGGTTGTTCCCGATGCTGAGAGTCAGCACTGAACACATCATTGCGCGGCCATCGGTGATGTTGCGGTCGAACAAGGCCGTCGGGTAGGCGATCTTCATCTCTTCGTTCTCCGGGTCAATGTAGTAAACGAGTGCGTCCACAGTCTTGGTGAAGTCATCAGTGGTGCACACGTTCACGTTCGTGCCGGTGGAAGACTCCGCCGCGAAGTGCGCCGCCGTGGCCAGGTAGTCGTAACCCGCCTTGGGCTTCATGATGTAGGCCACCAGCACGTGCTGGCCGTTCTTGATCAGGTCCTCCTCCGTCAGCGAGAGGTCCGCGTAGCGGCTCGACTGGTCCAAGGCACGGCGGGCCACGGAGCTCGCTTTGCGAGTCGTGCTGGCGCCAACGAACGCGGCGGCCAAATCCTTCTTCTGCCAGTTGAAGCTGGCGGCCTGGACGGAGGACTCGCCTGTGTAGCCGAGCTTCTCCTTCCAGCCAGGGTAGATCTGGTCCGCATCCTTCTGGAACGTCAAGAATGCGCCCTTGAGCTCCTCGTGCGTCTTCGCGTACTCCACGACACCGTCCGACAGGCTCACGTCGCCGTAGGTGCCTGCCTTCCACAACTTCCACGACTCCTCGCCCTGGGCGCACGAGATCGCGCCCTGCTTCGGCCCGTCCTTGTGCCCGAAAGCCCCACCACCCGCCGTCAGGATCACGTTCGAGTGCCCCAGGTTCTCGAAGAACGCAGGCAGCCGCAGGGCGTTCATGCCACCCGAGATGATCGGGGTGGTCTGCTTCATACCCTCCCACTCCTGGCGGTAGTACGGGCCGTCGGCGACGTCGTCCTGCAGCATGTGTCTTGTCCGAAGCATCGCCCTCCATCTTGCCGAAGCTCATCGTGCCCGTGTGGATGCCGCTGGCACCGATGACGCGCGACAGCTTGGTGTGCACGAAGGCGGTGTACCCACGCTGCGTCTGAGGGCTGGTCACTGCGCCGTGGCCGGCGCGGTGGTAATGCAGAAACTGCTTCGGGAAGTTGCGGCGCGCAACGGTCACCGCAGTGCCGCCTGCCACGTATCCGTCTACCAAAAATGCGCAATTCTCCGCCATCGGACCCATCTGATTCAGGATGTACTTGGCACGCGCGATCATCTCGTTCGGGTCGTCCGCCGTAATGTTGGCAGAGAACAGCTTGCCCTGGCCCGTTTCCTCCTGGGCCGCGCGCATGGCCTTTACGACCTCGGGGATGCATTCGTTCATTTGGCAAAACGTCTGGTTGCCCTGCGGTTCATCGTTCTTGATGAAGTCGCCGCCCTGCCAGAAGCCATAGCACGCCTGGCCGAAGGGCTTCGGCTGCAAGCCGAGCTTGGGCTTAATGATGGTGCCGACCACCAGGCCACCGCCGACCGTGCCGCGGCCCAGGATGCGCCACATGTCGATCACGCAGCACGACGGCCCGTCGAACAGGCGCAGGTACTGCGGCGGGAAGTAGATGTCATAGATCTTGCCGTAGTCGACGTCACCCATACCCTGGTTGTTCCCGATGCTGAGAGTCAGCACTGAACACATCATTGCGCGGCCATCGGTGATATTGCGGTCGAACAAGGCCGTCGGGTAGGCGATCTTCATCTCTTCGTTCTCCGGGTCAATGTAGTAAACGAGTGCGTCCACAGTCTTGGTGAAGTCATCAGTGGTGCACACGTTCACGTTGGTGCCGGTGGAAGACTCCGCCGCGAAGTGCGCCGCCGTGGCCAGGTAGTCGTAACCCGCCTTGGGCTTCATGATGTAGGCCACCAGCACGTGCTGGCCATTCTTGATCAGGTCCTCCTCCGTCAGCGAGAGGTCCGCGTAGCGGCTCGACTGGTCCAAGGCGCGGCGGGCCACGGAGCTCGCTTTGCGAGTCGTGCTGGCGCCAACGAACGCGGCGGCCAAATCCTTCTTCTGCCAGTTGAAGCTGGCGGCCTGGACGGAGGACTCGCCTGTGTAGCCGAGCTTCTCCTTCCAGCCAGGGTAGATCTGGTCCGCATCCTTCTGGAACGTCAAGAATGCGCCCTTGAGCTCCTCGTGCGTCTTCGCGTACTCCACGACACCGTCCGACAGGCTCACGTCGCCGTAGGTGCCTGCCTTCCACAACTTCCACGACTCCTCGCCCTGGGCGCACGAGATCGCGCCCTGCTTCGGCCCGTCCTTGTGCCCGAAAGCCCCACCACCCGCCGTCAGGATCACGTTCGAGTGCCCCAGGTTCTCGAAGAACGCAGGCAGCCGCAGGGCGTTCATGCCACCCGAGATGATCGGGGTGGTCTGCTTCATGCCCTCCCACTCCTGCCGGTAGTACGGGCCGTCAGCGACGTCGTCCTGCAGCATGAAGCCGATGTTCTTGTCCGAAGCATCGCCCTCCATCTTGCCGAAGCTCATCGTGCCCGTGTGGATGCCGCTGGCACCGATGACGCGCGACAGCTTGGTGTGCACGAAGGCGGTGTACCCACGCTGCGTCTGAGGGCTGGTCACTGCGCCGTGGCCGGCGCGGTGGTAATGCAGAAACTGCTTCGGGAAGTTGCGGCGCGCAACGGTCACCGCAGTGCCGCCTGCCACGTACCCGTCGACCAAAAATGCGCAATTCTCCGCCATCGGACCCATCTGATTCAGGATGTACTTGGCACGCGCGATCATCTCGTTCGGGTCGTCCGCCGTAATGTTGGCGGAGAACAGCTTGCCCTGGCCCGTTTCCTCCTGGGCCGCGCGCATGGCCTTTACGACTTCGGGGATGCATTCATTCATTTGGCAAAACGTCTGGTTGCCCTGCGGCTCATCGTTCTTGATGAAGTCGCCGCCCTGCCAGAAGCCATAGCACGCCTGGCCGAAGGGCTTCGGCTGCAAGCCGAGCTTGGGCTTAATGATGGTGCCAACCACCAGGCCACCGCCGACCGTGCCGCGGCCCAGGATGCGCCACATGTCGATCACGCAGCACGACGGCCCGTCGAACAGGCGCAGGTACTGCGGCGGGAAGTAGATATCATAGATCTTGCCGTAGTCGACGTCACCCATACCCTGGTTGTTCCCGATGCTGAGAGTCAGCACTGAACACATCATTGCGCGGCCATCGGTGATGTTGCGGTCGAACAAGGCCGTCGGGTAGGCGATCTTCATCTCCTCGTTCTCCGGGTCAATGTAGTAAACGAGTGCGTCCACAGTCTTGGTGAAGTCATCAGTGGTGCACACGTTCACGTTGGTGCCGGTGGAAGACTCCGCCGCGAAGTGCGCCGCCGTGGCCAGGTAGTCGTAACCCGCCTTGGGCTTCATGATGTAGGCCACCAGCACGTGCTGGCCGTTCTTGATCAGGTCCTCCTCCGTCAGCGAGAGGTCCGCGTAGCGGCTCGACTGGTCCAGGGCGCGGCGGGCCACGCTGCCGCGTGGCTCGCGGACCGGGACGACGGACGCGGCCTGGCCAGCCGCCAACTTGTTGGCGCGACCGCGGCGTCTGGACCCCACGGCCGCGGCGAGGGCGGCGCCGGCCGCCGGCGCTGCCAGGGCCGCCGCTCCCCCCGAGGGGCCGGGCTGGGCGCGCGTGGCCCCGCGGAGGGCAGGGGCCTGCGCGGGGGACGCCTGGAGCAGCTCCTCGGTGGCCGCGCTGGAGGCGCCCTGCGAGGACACGAAGGACGGGCCTGGCTGCAGGCAGGCGGCGGCCGCCAGGCCGGCAGCGGCCGCGAGCGAAGCGCGCTGGGCCATGCTGGTGGTGCTGCCAAGCCGATGGGGCCCGCGCGTGCGACAGAGCCCGAATGAACGGGTACAACTTGGGCCGAAATGGACAAGAATGGATACGCGCACACTGGTCACCCTTGGAACGAGCTGGCAGACTCAATGGCCGAACGGCAATGCCGACAGGGCGACCCTGCCCCACACACTGAGTGGGCAGAAGTCTTCGACGCCCAGAGGCAAGGCAGTGGCAGCGGTTATCGACTAAGACACCAGGAAAGCATACCCCAAGTTGACAAGCCAAGACGTCAACGCAACTGCACCAACAGCGGTAGCAACATCAGAAAGTTGCAGGCCACCGACCTTGCCCCCGACAACCTCGATCCTCGATTCCCGAACGATCTGGGCACCCCCCGAACGCCTTCTGCGAGGCGCAGCTGCTGGAAGGTTCCCCGAAGCTGGAAAGCCGGCCAGACCCCTCGAAAACGGCCGACAACCTATGCCCACTGTTTAGCATGGGGGAAGCGGGTCCTGAGGGAAACGAGTCCTGGACCCCAGGGCCTTCTCCCAGGACGAGGTCTTCATCCCCAATAGTTCTAGGACAGCCCCGGGGCTCCGTGGAGGGCCCCGAGAGCCCGAAGCGGTGAAAACCCTCGGGACCCGTTTCCCTCCGGACCCGTTTCCAGTGGAGGCCAGTCCGAAACCTTCCACGAGAAACCCAACCCTCAGACCCCGGGACGCCCATGGGTTTTTGGTGAGGGCGCGTCACGCTTCCCATCGCAAAACCATCGAAACCCAGGAAACCCAGGGCACCCTGGAGGCAAGCAGGGTGTTTCTTGGCATGGGTCTCCTTGGCATGGGTCTCCACTGTACCATTAGGTCGGGCGTGGTTCCCCTTCAGGGGGGTTCTGGACGAACCTGATCGACCCACGAACCCGGAAAGGAATATAGAAATGTAACGCATGGCAACGTTTTCAAAGACACCTGATTGGGTGACGGGCAAGTGCAATGCTGATTGTATCGATCTTGATGTACCGTGCCGAGGGCTGTGCTGTGCTGCACCGTGCTGAATTGCGATGTGCCATGCCGCGGTTGTGCTCTATAGCGTCGTGGATCGAGTCTTCCTTTGCATCCGAGTCCTGACCGAACTGATCTGGATCTTAAGCTCGAGCTGCCTGAACACATAGTAGCTGCCCCAGAGCTAATTGACAGGGGAACATGCCAGGAGGACGCGCCGCGAAACGTCCCAAGGGACGCGCCAGGCGACGTGCCAGGGGACGTGCCATGGGGTCGCACCGCGGGACGTGCCAAGGGGACGCGCTACGGAACGTGCCAATGGATGTGCCACGGATGTGCCAGGGGACGCGCCACGCGACGTGCCAGGGGGACTCGCCAAGGGACGCCCCACGGAACGTGCCAAGGAACGTGCCAGGTTGCAATGCTGAGTGTATCGATCTTGATGTACCGTGCCGAAGTCTGTGCTGTGCTGCACCGTGCTGAATTGCGATGTGCCATGCCGCGGTTGTGCTCTATAGCGTCGTGGATCGAGTCCTCCTTTGCATCCGAGTCCTGACCGAACTGATCTGGATCTTAAGCTCGAGCGGCCTGAACACATAGTATCTGCCGCAGAACTAATTGACAGGGGGACATGCCAGGAGGACGGGCCGCGGAACGTCTCAAGGGACGCGCCAGGCGACATGCCAGGGGAAGTGCCATGGGGACGCACCACGGGACGTGTCAAGGGGACGCGCTACAGAACGTGCTGGGGGCAAGCGTTTCGCTCGAGACATCCTGTCAAAGTCCTCATTCTAGACATCCGCCTGAGCGACCTGGTCACGTGAAAACAAACGTTTCGCTCAACACATCCTCAACACATTCTCATGCTAGACATCCGCCTGGGCGAACTGGACACGTGAAAACAAGTAGTTCGCTCGAGACATCCTCAACACATCTTCACGTGAGACGTCCGCCTGGGTGACCTGGGCACGTGAAAACAAGCGTTTCGCTCGAGACGTTTTCAACACCTCCTCATTCTAGACATCCGCCTGGCGACCTGTACACGTGAAAGCAAACGTCTCGCTCGAGACATCCTCAACACATCTTCATGTTAGACATCCGCCTGGGCGACCTGGACACGTGAAAACAAGCGTATCTCTCGAGACATTCTCAACACATCCTCATGCTAGGCATCCGCCTGGGCAACCTGGACACGTGCAAACAAGCATCTCGATCGAGACTTCCTCAACACCTCCTCATTCTAGACATCCGCCTGGGCGACGAGGACGCGTGAAACCAAGCGTCTCGCTCGAGACATCCTCAACAGATCCTGGCGCTTGACCTCTGCCTGGGCAACCTGGAGGCGTGAAACCAAGCGTCTCGCTCGAGACATCCTCAAGACCTGGGCACGTGAAACCAAGCATTTCACTTGAGAGATCCTCTAAATTCTGGTCCCCAGGAGAAGACAATCCATAACACAAAACAAGCGTTTCGCTCGAGACATCCTCAACAAATTCTGAAAACAAACAAGCGTTTCGCTAGGGGCATCCTCAAAAAAAATTCCGCCAGCCCACCTCGAGCTCGATATTTATCAGGGAATAATTCCGCCGGCCCACCTCAAGTGAGGTCCAGGGGTAAACAGCTAAAAAGAGAACCCTGGGCCCGAGCCCTTTCCGGGAAAAACCAAAAACCTACCCAAAAACACCTCAAAATGGCCCCCAGACTTTTGCTTACTATTTTTGAACATGTTCCTCCCGTAGAGGGACACGCCCGACCTAACTGCACACCATGGCGAACTGTGCCGATGCCCCCCTGGAGCTGCGGCGCCGGCGGCGGGCCGCGCACCCACGCCCGCAGCCGGCCGACGCCGGAGCCCTCCACGTCGGCCTCTCTCGCCGCGGAGGGGCGGCCGGCGCGCCTCTCGCCCCTCGCCGCCCGGCGATGCCGTCGCTCGTCGTCGGCGGCGACGCCGACGACGACGACGACGACGACGACGACGACGACGGCGAGGGCGACGACGACGGCGGCGACGACGACGTCGCTCGTCGCTCGTCCCTCGTCGCTCGTCGCTCGTCGCTCGTCGCTCGTGGCTCGCCGCCCTCGCCGTCGTCGATATTCGGTGGTTTTCCGCGGTTTGCTGTGGCCTTCGGCCGTTTTTGTCGGCTCCGTGGATGTGTTGTGTAGGTGCGCGAGGGTTTTCACAGAGGCCCCGAGGATGGTTTAAGATCCCAATTCGGATGGCATGTTTGCCCTGGTGATTTTGCCACGTCGTCGTCGCCGTCGCCGTCGCCGTCGCCGTCGCCGTCGCCGTCGCCGTCTTCGGAAGATTTCGCAGGGCTCGCAGTCGTCTTCCCGCGTCCCCAGCTCTGCCCCTGGGCTTGGGGGGAGAACGGCGCGGGGAGGAGGACAGAGGGTGAAACGGAGCACGGGGTGGGCGGGGAGGGGGGGTCGAGGAGGGGATCGAGGGGGGAGCACCGGGGGAGCGAGGGGAAGAAAGTGGAGGAGGAAGCGGAGGAGGAGACCAGACACGTCGTCGGTACCATGGCGTCTGGGTGGTGGGCTGATTGTTCACCCGTACCCTGCATTGGGCCGAACAGCCGCCTGTCGGCTGTTCGGCCCAATGCAGGTCCGCCTGTTCGGCTGTTCGCCTGCCGCCTGCTCGCGTGGTCCGCTCGCTCGCGCCGTCGACTTCGCAAGTGCACGGCGACGGCGACGGCGGCGTCGTCGTCACCGCCCCCGACCGATCGAGGATCGCACATCGAAGGTCGAGCATAATTCGTGGTCGAAGTCGACGCCGCCGCCGCCGCGGTCGCGGCGGTCGCTTCCGGAGGCCTTGGCGGGTTTTGCCTCCACGCCTTCGAAGCATGCTCGACGGCCTGATGCAGCTCGCCTCGCCCGGAAATTTCCTGAGGGCCCCCCAAGACTAACCAGCCTCGAACGTATCCCTATCCCTAAGATGGGCGAGCAAAAAGCGAGGACAATCTTAGGGATAGGCCCTCAACATGATGGACCCACGAACCCGGAAAGGGATATAGACATGTGGAGCATGGACACGTTTTCACGATACCCAACTGGGCAACACCTCACGAAACATCCCACGAGACACTTCACGAAACATCCCACGAGACACCTCACGAAACATTCCACGAGACACCTCACGAAACATTTCCACGAGACACCCCGCGAAACATTCCACGAGACACCCCACGAAACATTCCACGACGACAGGCAACACTCAACCAAGGCGGTGTGGTCGTGCTGGGGAGTGGTCGTGCTGGGGTGTGGTCGTGCTGGGGGGTGGTCGTGCTGGGGTGTGGTCGTGCTGGGGGGGTGGTCGTGCTGGGGGGTGGTTGTGCTGGGGCGTGGTCGTGCTGGGGCGTGGTCGTGCTGGGGCGTGGTCGTGCTGGGGTGTGGTCGTGCTGTGGTGAGGTCGTGCTGGGGTGTGGTCGTGCTGGGGTGTGGTCTTGCTGGGGTGGGGTCGTGCTGGGGTGGGGTCCTGCTGGGGTGTGGTCGTGCTGGGGTGTGGTCGTGCTGGGGTGGGGTCGTGCTTGGGTGGGGTCGTGCTGGGGTGTGGTCGTTCTGGGGTGTGGTCGTGCTGGGGTGTGGTCGTGCTGGGGTGTGGTCGTGCTGGGGTGTGGTCGTGCTGGGGTGTGGTCGAGCTGGGGTGTGGTCGTGCTGGGGCGTGGTCGTGCTGGGGCGTGGTCGTGCTGGGGTGTGGTCGTGCTGGGTGGGTCTGCCTGGGGTGGGGCGTGCTGGGGTGGTCCCGCACCCTGTTGATTTTATGATCGGTCGTGCTGGGGTGAAGGTCGTGCCTGGTCTGGGGTGTGGTCGTGTTCTGGAGTGTGGACGAGCTGGGTGAGGTCGTGCTGGGGAGTGGACGTGCTGGGGTGTTCGTGGCTGGGGCGTGTCGTGCTGTGCGTGGTCTGCTAGGGTGTGGCATGTCTGGGTGTGGTCGTGCTGAGCCCCCCCGCACCCGTGAAAGGATAAAGAACTGTAAAAACACTGGCAGCGTTTCAAAGACACCTGATTGGGTGACGGGCAAATGCAATGCTGAGTGTATCGATCTTGATGTACCCTGCCAAGGGCTGTGCTGTGCTGCGCCGTGCTGAATTGCGATGTGCCATGGCGCGACTGTGCTCTATAGCCTCGTGGATCGAGTCCTCCTTTGCATCCGAGTCCTGACCGAACAGATCTGGATCTTAAGCTCGAGCTGCCTGAACACATAGTAGCTGCCCCAGAGCTAATGGACAGGGGAACATGCCAGGAGGACGCGCCGCGAAACGTCCCAAGGGATGCGCCAGGCGTCGTGCCAGGGGACGCGCCATGGGGTCGCACCGTAGGACGTGCCAAAGGGACGCGCTACGGAACGTGCCAATGGATGTGCCACGGAATGTGCCAGGGGACGCGCCACGCGACGTGCCAGGGGGACTCGCCAAGGGACGCGCCACGGAACGTGCCAAGGAACGTGCCAAGTTGCAATGCTGAGTGTATCGATCTTGATGTACCATGCCGAAATCTGTGCTGTGCTGCGCCGTGCTGAACTGCGATGTGCCATGCCGCGATTGTGCTCTGGATAGCGTTGTGGATCGAGTCCTCGTTGCATCCGAGTCCTGACCGAACTGATCTGGATCTTAAGCTCGAGCTGCCTGAACACATAGTAGCTGCCCCAGAGCTAATTGACAAGGGGAACATGCCAGGAGGACGCGCCGCGAAAAGTCCCAAGGGATGCGCCAGGCGACGTGCCAGGGGACGTGCCATGGGGTCGCACCGCGGGACGTGCCAAGGGGACGCGCTACTGAACGTGCTGGGGACAAGCGTTTCGCTCGAGACATCCTATCACAATCATCCGAATTCCTACGCGCGGGACGCGGCACGCGCGAGACATCCTCGCAATTCCTGCGAGCGGGACACGAAAACAAACATTGCGCCTGAGATATCCTCTGAATTCTGGCCCCCCACGAGGCCCCCGCTCGAGACATCCCCCAATTTTGCAAAACCAGCGTTTCGCTCGAGACATCCTCAACAAATTATGAAAAACAAGCGTTTCGCTTGAGAATTCCTGTCAAAACCCAAAGAAATCAAAATTCCTGCGTGCGGGACGCGGCACGCGCGAGACATCCTCGGAATTCCTGCGCGAGGAGCGCTTTTCCGTGTCGCGGTCGGCTCTGCAAAACCAACGTTTCGCTCGAGACATCCTCAACAAATTCTGAAACCAAGCGTTTCGCTCGAGACATCCCCAACTCTGCAAAACCAGCGTCTCGCTCGAGACATCCTCAACAAATTCTGAAAAACAAGCGTTTCGCTCGAGACATCCTCACAAATAATTTCGCCGGCCTCCTTCGACCTCGATATTTATCAAGGAAAAATTTCGCCGGCCTCCTTCAAGTTGGGCACCGGGGACATGTTTACATAGAAAAAGAAAACCCTGGGCCCGCGCCCTTTCCGGGAAAAACTGAGGGAATCCTTAAGATCGGCATCGAGGTGAGATGATGCCAAACATAGGGATAGGGATACGTAGCACCCCGCAATCGCGGATAAGAGTGAGGGGGCGGGCGCGGGCGACGCGGGCGTCGTCGAGCCGGCGGACCTCGTGGCCCCCACTTTCCCTGTCGATGGCGATCTCCTCCTCCTCCTTCTCCTCCTCCTCCTCTTCCTCGTCCTCGTCCTCATCGTTATCGTCATCCTCCTCCTCCTCCTTGTCCTCCTCCTCTTCTTCCTCGTCTTCCCTCTCCCCCCCTCGTCCTTTCATCATCGTCCTCCCATTGTCGTCCTCCCCTTCATCGGCCTCCATCATCGTCCTCCCATTGTCGTCCATCATCATCATCCTTCCCCTCCTCCCCCTCGTCCTCCTCCTTCCCCTCCTCCCCCTCCTCGTCCTCCTGCTCCTCCTCCTTTTCTCTCTCTCCACATTATCCTTACATCCTCTCTTCTTCCGCGTTCTCTTCGTCCCCTGTTTACTCCTCCTGCCTCCCCCTCCTTTCCCAAGATAACTGAAACGCAATCGTTTTTTCCACTGTATGCTCCCCGCCTTCTCTGATCAAGGCAACTCGCCAGGGCAAAGTTGCTGGACGGGCTGGCGTGGATGCGCGGGGCTTGGCTTGAAGAGGTCCTTGCTGGCTCAGGCGGCATGCGAAAATCCGCCGCCGCGTTTGTGCGGCATTGGTTTGTTCAGTGAACGTGGTTTAGGTCGCGGGTGGGTCGCGGGCTCTCCACCTCCACCTGGAAGGAATGCAAAAGCAGCCCGCCGCAGGCGCCAACAACAATTGGTTTGTACACTGAACGTGGTTTGGGTCGCGGGTGGGCCGCGGGTTCTCCACCGGGAACGAATGCAAAAGATGCCCGCCGCAGGCGCCGAAAAATGTAGTTTGTACCCTGAACGTGGTCGCGGATGGGCCGCGGGCTCTCCACCTGAAACGAATGCAAAAGATGCCCGCCGCAGGCGCCGAAAAATGCGGTTGTACCCTGAACGTGTTTTGGGTCGCGGGTTGGTCGCGAGTTGGTCACGGGGTGGGTCGCGGGCTCTCCACCTGGAAGGAATGCAAAAACATGATGGACCCACGAACCCGGAAAGGGATATAGACATGTGGAGCATGGACACGTTTTCATGATACCCAACTGGGCAACACCTCACGAAACATCCCACGAGACACCTCACGAAACAGCCCACGAGACACCTCACGAAACATTCCACGAGACACCTCACGAAACATATCACGAGACACCCCGCGAAACATTCCACGAGACACCCGACAATAATGATCACTAAACATTCCACACGACAGGCAAACCCACTCAACCAAGGCGGTGTGGTCGTGCTGGGGTGTGGTCTTGCTGGGGTGTGGTCGTGCTGGGGGGGTGGTCGTGCTGGGGGGTGGTCGAGCTGGGGCGTGGTCGTGCTGGGGCGTGGTCGTGCTGGGGCGTGGTCGTGCTGGGGCGTGGTCGTGCTGGGGCGTGGTCGTGCTGGGGCGTGGTCGTGCTGGGGCGTGGTCGTGCTGGGGTGTGGTCGTGCTGTGGTAAGGTCGTGCTGGGGTGCGGTCGTGCTGGGGTGTGGTCTTGCTGGGGTGGGGTCGTGCTGGGGTGTGATCGTGCTGGGGTGGGGTCGTGCTGGGGTGTGGTCGTGCTGGGGTGTGTTCGTGCTAGGGTGGGGTCGTGCTGGGGTGGGGTCGTGCTGGGGAGTGGTCGTGCTGGGGTGTGGTCGTGCTGGGGTGTGGTCATGCTGGGGCGTGGTCGTGCTGGGGTGGGGTCGTGCTGGGGTGGGGTCGTGCTGGGGAGGGTTCGTGCTGGGGTGCTCCGCACCCTGTGATTTATCGATCGGGTCGTGCTGGGGTGTGGTCGTGCTGGGGTGTGGTCGTGCTGGGGTGTGGTCGTGCTGGGGTGTGGTCGTGCTGGGGTGTGGTCGTGCTGGGGTTTGGTCGTGCTGGGGTGTGGTCGTGCTGGGGTGTGGTCTTTCTGTGTGTCCGTGGGGGGGGTGGTCGTAGCGGGGGGTGTCGTGCTGTGTGTGTCGTGCTGGGGCGTGGTCGTGCTGGGCGTGGGTCGAGCTGATAAAAAGAAAAAAATGTGAGAGAAATGAAAAAGTAAATAAAGAATAAGAATAAAAAATAGTCAAAAATAAAAAAACAAAAAAAAGCAAGAAAAAATATAATAAATAAAATCAAAAAAAAAAAATAAACAAAAAAAAAAAAAACAAAAATAAGCGTGGGTGGTCGTGCTGGGGCGTGTCGTGCAGTGGTGAGGTCGTGCTGGGTGTGGTCGTGCTGGGTGTGGTCGTGCTGGGGTGTGGTCTTGCTGGGGTAGGGTCGTGCTGGGGTCGGGTCGTGCTGGGGTGTGGTCGTGCTGGGGTATGGTCGTGCTGGGGTGGGGTCGTGCTGGGGTGGGGTCGTGCTGGGGTCTGGTCGTGCTGGGGTGTGGTCGTGCTGGGGTATGGTCGTGCTAGGGTGGGGTCGTGCATTTCGCTCGAGACATCCTGCCAAAATTCCAGGAAATCGTACAAAAACAAACGAATTAGTCGAGACATCATCGAAATTCCTTCGCGCGGGGCGCTTTTCCGCGTCGCGGTCGGCTCTGCAAAACAAGCGTTTCGCTCGAGACATCCTCGGCAAACTCTGCGGAGCAAGCGTTTCGCTCGAGACATCCTCAACACACGAAAAAGTGGCCCGCACCCTGTGATTTATCGATCGGGATTTCAAAAACAAGCGTTTCGCTCGAGACATCCTCAAATTTTAATTCGCCGGCCTCCTTCGACCTCGATATTTATCAGGGAAAAAATTCGCCGTCCTCCTTCAAGTTGGCACCGGGGGACAGGTTTACCAACTAAAAGAGAACCCTGGGCTCGAGCCCTTTCCGGGAAAAACACCGCCGCACGCCGAAAATGGGGATTGAACCTACAACGTGATTTTGGGCGAAGGTGGGCGCGGTGGGCCGCGGGTGGGTCGGCGGGTGGTACGCGGGCGCGTAGGGTCGCGGGTGGGTTCGCCGGTGGGGGGTCGCGGGGTGGGTCGCGGGTGGTTCGCGGGGTGGGTCGCGGGTTGGTCGAGGGGTGTCGCGGTGGGTCGCGGGGTGGTCGCGGGGTGGGTCCGGGGTGGGTCGCGGGGTGGTCGCGGTGGGTCGCGTGGGTCGCGGGTGGTCGGGGGGGGTCGCGTTTTGGTCGCTGGGTGGGTCGCGGGCGGGATGCGGGTGTAACGACGACAACAAACTAACAACAACACAAACAACAACAACAACAACACAAACAACAACAACAACAATTACAACAATTACAACCACAACAACAACAACAACAACAACAACAACAACAACAACAACAACAACAACAACAATTTCTAGCACGTGGGGACACTCCGTTCTCACCAGTGCCAGGGTTTTCATAGGAGGCGGGCAATACCCCCACTTTGTGGGGGGGCCGGTTCAAGCTCTACCAAATTTCCAAACGACTCTTCGCCACCACCCACACCCAGCTTCCCGCCCTATGACGTTTGGACACTTCACTTCGTGGCATGCGGACGACCGTGGCTACTATTCAGGGCCCCGCGGCCGACGACGACGGCGTGCGTGCGCGAAGAAAAAAACGAATGTGTCCCGCATGGTATTATTTGACAGGGATGATGGCCCTGGCAGGTGCGCAACCGTTGTCGCAGAAGTTCGAAAAAGTTGCTCGCAAAAACCCGTTTGACAGAAATGTTTAAAAGTGTTGGTTTTCCTACGAATCCGCAAGAGCGCGCGGGATGAGAGTTTGACAATTTGTTGTTGAAAAACCATTGGTTTTTTGATGTTTTTATGTTAAAATCGCTGCGAACACTAAGGTTTTGGAAGGATTTCGTCTTGCGCGCGCGAATGTCCACTTTACCTTATTTTTTGCAAGGGATTTCTTGAAATTTGATTATATTAGAACAAGAAATGTCATTTTCTATTGTTTTTTGCAAGGGAAAGCGGATTACAACAAAACAAACGGATCCTGTACACACCCTCTTTTCTGAGGCTTCCTCACGAAAATGATGAAAATGTAGCTGCGGCCTAGGCGGCGCAGGGGGGGCGCGCACCAGGGGGCCCAACAATAATTATTCTTTAGAATGAATAATGTTCAACAACAACAACAACAACAAACAAGACCAACACTATTTTACCCGAACACACTCCGTTCTCACCAAGTGCCAGGGTTTTTCATGCGACGCGGAGACAATACCCCCTTCGTGGGGGGGCAGTTCAAGCTCTACCAAATAACCAAAAGACTCTTCGCGACCCCAAAACCCCGCTTCCCGCCTCTATGACGTTGGGACCTTCACTAGTGGCTGTGCGGTTACGACCGTGGCTACTACACTGGCGTGGGGTACACACCCAGAACTTGGTCCCTTATTCGGGGCGGCGCGCTGATTTTAATTTTTTGTGGCGTGTGCCCAGCATCCTGCAATTGTGACATACAATACATGACACAGACAGACAGAGAGAGAGACAGAGAGCAGACAGAGAGAGAGACAGAGAGAGCGGAGTTGGTCACATTTTTGGGCAAGTTCCTGAGATCGTCGTGTTTTTTGTTGGTCTTGCGCGCGCGAATGTCCACTTTACATTTTTTTTGCAAGGGATTATTGAAATTTGATTATGTTAGAACAAGAAAATGTAGCTCGCGCGAGCTCATGTAACACAAATGTTGAAAAACCATTGATTTTGTGGGAGTCGGACAGCGCGCGCGGGATGAAATTTGGACATTTTTTTTTGAAAAACCATTGGGGTTTTGATGTTTTTATGTTGAAATCGCTACGAAACCTAAGGTTCTGGAAGGATTTCGTCTTGCGCGCGCGAATGTCCACTTTACCTTATTTTTTGCAAGGGATTATTGAAATTTGATTATGTTAGAACAAGAAAAAGTAGCTCGCGCGAGCTCATGTAACATAAATGTTGAAAAACCATTGGTTTTGTGGGATTCGGACAGCGCGCGCGGAAGGACATTTTGACATTTTTTTCTTAAAAAACCATTGGGTTTTTGATGTTTTTATGTTAAAATCGCTACGAAACCTAAGGTTTTGGAAGGATTTCGTCTTGCGAGCGCGAATGTCCACTTTACCTTATTTTTTGCAAGGGATTCTTGAAATTTGATCAACTAAGAACAAGAATTTTCATTTTATAGTGTTTTTTGCAAGGGAAAACGAACCTCAACAAAAAACCGGATCCGGTACTAATCCACTTTTCTGAAGCTTTCGCAGAAAAATTATGAAAATATAGCTGCGGCCTAGGCGCGGCGCAGAGGTCGCGCACCAGGGGTCCCAACAATAATAATTCTTTAGAAGGAATAATATTCAACAACAACAACAACAACAACAACGAGAATCCGCACCGCGGAATTCCACTTCAGCCACGCACCCAGGGACAGTGAATGACCGTTCGGCCCCCTCACTCTGATGCTTCAAATTGGTAAAAGACGCCCCCCGAACGCGCACGCAGGCGGGGGCGCGAGATGCGCACGCCACCCCCCGCGGGGGAGCACAGCCGCAGAGGGCGACGAGGTCGCCGGGCCGCCCAGCTGCGCGCGGTGCGCGCCGCGCGGTGCGCGACGCGCGGTGGGCCCCGCCGCCCCGCCGAGGCGGGGCTCGGAGACGAGCAGCTCTCCGACCCGAGCGCGCGGCGCGCAGGGCACGGCGACAGCGACTCTGGCACGGCTGCGCTCTGGAGCTCGGGCCTCTGCCTTGCCGTTCGCTCGCGCTGCCGCGGTCGTTCGCCTTGCCCGCCCCCCCCCTCCACCCTCCCTCTCCCCCGCCCGCTTCGTCCCACCCCGCCGCGGCCTGCAGGCCCTCAGACCCTGGCCCTTTCCCCCCCCCCCGACCATCGGCCGCGCCGCTGCTCGCGCCCCCCCCCCCCGCCGCCCCACCCTCCACGGCCTGCCATCTCCACGCCGTGGCCCTCCCCCACATGGCCCAGACCTCTTTCTGTTCGCTCACGCCCTTCGAGCCCTCAGTTAACCCTGGACCCACCCGGCCAAATACGCTGGGGGCTCCTCCAGGAGGCAGCGCCGCGTGGCGCGAGCCAAACCTGGCAATGTTTTTTGTCGCAGCGGGGAGTCCTCGCCGCGTTCGGGGGGAGCCGTGGGATGCAATGGGGCCGAATTGAGAAAAGCAGGCGAAGGGGAGGAAGAAGCGCGCGGAAAAGGAAGGACCTTCCAGGGCTGGCGGGACAGGGCAGGCAGAGAGTGGCCAGGGGGAGGACAGGAGACCGAGAGGACCTGAGGGCACACCTCGTCATGCGAGATCGCCCTGCCTATCGATCGCGAATGCGCGGGTGGCTGGGGCGGTTCTCCCGGAGGTCCCAGGGATATCGTGGGGACATCGGGAACGAGCGCTGGTGCCCCCGTCCTCACTCGCGCGGCGACTCGAACGTCTCGCGCCAGAAGTGTTCGGCATTCGAGGGCGTCCTGGGGCTGGTGCCGAGCCGCCGAGCCGCTGGGCCCTTCAAAAAACATCTCGGGGATAATGGAAGAAAACACACCCCAAAAAAATACCCTTGCAACCCAGCGGACATCGAGCCGATGGGGGTCTGAGGTTGGGCCCACGGACCATCGCGGGCTGACCTTGCACAGGAAGCGTCGTCCATGTCCTCCTCATCATCAAAGCCTTACAGCCTTGCAGATGCGGACTGTCTTGTCCACTAGCTGAAGCCCTATTTCCTCCTCCTCCTCCTCCTCCTCCTCCTCCTCCTCCTCCTCCTCCTCCCTTTGTCCTCCTCCTCCCCTTGTCCTCCTCCTCCTTATCCTTCGCCTCCTCCTCCTCTTTCCTCTATCCACCTTCCAGCGTGTCAACGGGATCCGCAACCGTATGTGGAGCAGCACCTACAGCAACCCTCCTCTCGTTCCTCCTCCTCCTCCCTCCTCCTCCTCCTCCTCCTCATCATCATCTCATCATCATCATCATCATCATCTCAATCATCATTCATCATCATCATCATATCATCATCATCATCATCATCATCATCATCATCATTCCTCCACCCTCATCATCAGAATCCTCCTCCTCCTCTTTCCTCTATCCACCTTCCAGCGTGGCAACAGGATCCGCAACCGTATGTGGAGCAGCACCTACAGCAATCCTCCTCCTCCTTCTTCCTTCCTCCTTCCTCCTCCCTCCTCCGGTCCTTCCTCCTCCCTGTCTTGTTTCGTTATTATTATTACTATGAGTTGGTCCTATTCGTAGCATTCGCATTCGTTTTCGCCTTATTGGTACTATCAAAAAACTGTTACGAGTAATGATATTAGTAGTACTGTTTGTAGAGTGACCATGATGAACATGATCGACCCACGAACCCGGAAAGGAATCCGCCGGCCCCCTTGTGGGGCCACCAGGCTGTAGGCGCGGGATTCGTAGTTTCCTGTACCAGTTGTAGCTTGTAGTTTCCAGTGTTACAGTTCTGCTTCTTGCTGGTTACTGTAACTAGTTGATTGACCGCGCGAGGGGGGGGGGGGGGCCCAAACCAGATATTTAGCACCTCCTGGGCGCGTTGTCTGAATTGCTGGGGGGGCTCGAAATCCACACCCCTCACACAGATCGGCGAGGTCAGAGGTCCAAAAAACACAAAGGATTTGCCACAATTCTGAAATTTCGGTGCCACCCCTCCGCAGATCCGCGGGGTCAGGGTCAAAAACACAAAGGTAATTTGCCACATTTCTGAAATTTCGGTGCACCCCTCACGCAGATCGCGGGAGTCGGGTCCAAAAACACAAGGGGATTAGCCACATTTCTGAAATTCGGTGCCACCTCACGCTAGATCGCGGGTCAGTGTCCAAACCCCATAGGTCGCCATTTCTGAACTTCTGTGCCACCCCTCACGCAGATCCGCGGGGTCAGGGTCCAAAAACACAGGGGATTTGCCACATTTCTGAAATTCGGTGCCACCCCTCACGCAGATCCGCGGGGTCAGGGTCCAAAAACACAAGGGATTTGCCACATTTCTGAAATTCGGTGCCACCCCTCACGCAGATCCGCGGGGTCGGGGTCAAAAAAACACAAGGGATTTGCCACATTTCTGAAATTCGGTGCCACCCCTCACGCAGATCCGCGGGGTCGGGGTCCAAAAACACAAGGGATTTGCCACATTTCTGAAATTCGGTGCCACCCCTCACGCAGATCCGCGGCGTCAGGGTCCAAAAACACAAGGGATTTGCTACATTTCTGACATTCGGCGCCACCCCTCACGCAGATCCGCGGGGTCAGGGTCCAAAAACACAGGGGATTTGCCACATTTCTGAAATTCGGTGCCACCCTTCACGCACATCCATCGCAAGGCGTGGCAACCCAAACTGCGAGAACTCCCTCGGCCCTTTAATCGCAAGGTGTGGTAACCAAGCCCGTAAACCATACACGTCTTACCAATCGCCAGGTGTGGTAACCCCTCTTGTGATCAGTTGGTTTTGCTGATTGCAAATCGGCTTCGCATGAAGTTTCGATACTGCTTCACGACAGCGCCAAGGCCTCATGACTTAGCTCTTCCATGGCCCATTCTCCGAGAGAGGGGGCCGGCGGCAGGGGGCGAAGCCCTTACGGATATAGAACTGTAACACATGGCAGCGTTTTCAAAGACACCTGATTGGGTGACGGGCAAAGTTGCAGTGCTGAGTGTATCGATCTTGATGTACCCTGCCGAGGGCTGTGCTGTGCTGCACCGTGCTGAATTGCGATGCGCCATGCCGCGAATGTGCTCTATAGCGTCATGGATCGAGTCCTCCTTTGCATCCGAGTCCTGACCGAACTGATATCGATCTTAAGCTCGAGCTGCCTGAACACGGAGTAGCTGCCCCAGAGCTAATGGACAGGTGAACATGTCCGGAGGACGCGCCGCGAAACGTCCCAAGGGATGCGCCAGGCGACGTGCCAAGGGGCATGCCATGGGGTCGCACAGCGGGACGTGCCAAGGAGACGCACTACGGAACGTGCCAATGGATGTGCCACGGGATGTGCCAGGGGACGCGCCACGCGACGAGCCTGGGAGACTCGCCAAGGGACGCGCCACGGAACGTGCCAAGGAACGTGCAAAGTTGCAATGCTGAGTGTATCGATCTTGATGTACTGTGCCGAAATATGTGCTGTGCTGCGCCGTGCTGAATTGCGATGCGCCATGCCGCGATTGTGCTCTATAGCGTCATGGATCGAGTCCTCCTTTGCATCCGAGTCCTGACCGAACTGATATCGATCTTAAGCTCGAGCTGCCTGAACACATAGTAGCTGCCCCAGAGTTAATTGACAGGAGGACATGCCAGGAGGACGCGCCGCGGAACGTCTCAAGGGACGCGCCAAGCGACGTGCCAAGGGACGTGCCATGAGGACGCACCGCGGGACGTGCCAAGGGGACGCGCTACGGAACGTGCGAAGGAAAAGCGTTTCGCTCGACACATCCTGTCAAAGTCAAAGGAAATCCTGGCAAAACAAACGAATTAGTCGAGACATCCTCGAAATTCCTGCGCGCGGGACGCAGCACGCGCGAGACATCCTCGGAATTCCTGCGAGAGGGACGTGAAAACAAGCATTTTGCCTGAGACATCCTCTAAATTCTGGCTCCCCACGAGGCCCCCGCTCGAGACTTCCCCCAATGTTGCAAAACCAGTGTTTCGCTCGAGACACCCTTAACAAATTTAAAAAGTTTGCACAACCAGCGCTTCACTCGAAACATCCTCAACCAGTTATAAGAAAAAACAAACATTTCGCTCGAGACAGCCTGCCAAAATTCACGGGAATGATAGAAAAACAAAAACAAACGAAGCAGTAGAGACATCCTCGAAATTCCTGCGCGCGGGACGCGGCACGCGCGAGACATCCTCGGAATTCCTGCGCGCGGGGCGCTTTTCCGCGTCGCGGTCGGCTCTGCAAAACCAGCGTTTCGCTCGAGAACTCCACAACAAATTCTGAAAACAATCCTTTCGCTCGAGACATCCCCAACTCTGCAAAACCAGCGTTTCACTCGAGACATTCTCAACAAATTCCTTTTTCCCAACCATCCTGTGGTGTTGGGTCCTCGTTTTGAAGAGACGTCGCCCCGCGTTCCTCCTTCCTCCTCCTTCCTCCTCCTCCCCTTCCTCCCCCTCCTCCCCCTCCCACACCCATTCTGGCACACCCCTCACACGTTCGTGGCCCCATAGGGAGCTCCACCGAAGGCCCCAGTGGCTGCGCCCGCATGCGGTTCCACCCCCCATTCTGGCACACCCCTCACGCGTTTCGTGGCCCCATAGGGAGCTCCACCGAAGGCCCCAGTGGCTGCGCCCGCATGCGGTTCCACCCCCATTTTGGCACACCCCTCACACGTTTCGTGGCCCCATAGGGGGCTCCACCGAAGGGCCCCAGTGGCTGCGCCCGCATGCGTTCCACCCCCCATGTTCTGGCACACCCCACCCTACACAACGCTTCGTGGCCCCATAGGGAGCTCCTACCGAAGGCCCCAGTGGCTGCGCCCGCAAATGCGGTTCACCCTCCCATTCCTGCACCACCCCTCACACGTTTTTCGTGGCCCCATAGGGAGCTCCCGAGGCCCCAAAGGCTACCCCCATGCGTCCCACCCCCCATTCCGCACCCCCCTCACACGTTTTTCGTGGCCCCATAGGGAGCTCCACCAAGGGCCCCAGTGGCTCGCCCGCATGCGGTTCCACCCCCCATTTTTGGCACACCTCCCCTCACACGTTTTCGTGGCCCATAGGGAGCTCCACCGAAGGCCCCAGTTGGCTGCGCCGCATGCGGTTCCACCCCCCATTCTGGCACACCCCTCACACGTTTCGTGGCCCCATAGGGAGCTCCACCGAAGGCCCAGTGGCTGCGCCCGCATGCGGTTCCACCCCCCATTCTGGCACACCCCTCACACGTTTCGTGGCCCCATAGGGAGCTCCACCGAAGGCCCCAGTGGCTGCGCCCGCATGCGGTTCCACCCCCCATTTTGGCACCCCCTCACACGTTTCGTGGCCCCATAGGGAGCTCCACCGAAGGCCCCAGTGGCTGCGCCCGCATGCGGTTCCACCCCCCATTCTGGCACACCCCTCACACGTTTCGTGGCCCCATAGGGAGCTCCACCGAAGGCCCCAGTGGCCATGCGCCCGCATGCGCGTTCACCCCCCCATTTCCACCCCCCATTCTGG
>CAUYUJ010014768.1:337712-342712 GCA_963575745.1 Prorocentrum cordatum | reverse complement strand
TCCTCCTCCTCCTCCTCCAATCCTGCTCCTCATCCTCCGCCTCCTCCTCCTCCTCCTCTCCTCGTCATCGTCATCGTCCTCCTCCTCCTCCTCCTCTCTCCTCCTCCTCCTCCTCCTCCTCCCTCCTCTCCTCCTCCTCCTCCTCCTCCTCCTCCTCCTCCTCCTCCCTCCCTCCTCTCCTCCTCCCTCCTCCTCCTCCTCCTCCTCCTCCTCCTCCTCATCATCATCATCATCATCATCATCATCATCATCATCATCATCATCATCATCATCATCATCATCATCATCATCATCATCATCATCATCATCATCATCATCATCATCATCATCATCATCATCATCATCATCATCATCATCATCATCATCATCATCATCATCATCATCATCATCCGCCTCCTCCTCCTCCTCTTCCCAGGGGGGGAGGGGCGGCGCAGGCGAGCCGTCGAAGTGGGCACCCGGCCAGCAGCGGTCTTGAGCGCAGCCGCCAGGGAATCCGCGGCGTTGCCAGAGGCTGTGAGCAGCCTGCGGCTTTGCCACGGGAGGAAGACGGCGCTGGGGAGGACAAGGACCCAGCCTATCCCAAGGCCTATCCTAATTTCGCCTTCGCCGCGCCCACTGAAGTCTTGCCGCCCCGGCCCCTGCCCCTGCGCGGCCCGCGTAGTCCCGCCAGCCATTTGGAGCGTGAGTGGTTTAGCGAATTTCGTTTTCCAACCCCCATTCTTCCTTTTCGGGGAGGGGCTGATCATAATTCCTTATGAAATAACACCCCCTCCCCCAGGCGACCGGCAGCCAACCCGGACCAATTAGACCTTCCCCAACATCCCCCGTAAATTACTCGACGCGGAGATCCCCATGCATCAGTGCATCTAGTTTCCTGGAATTTTCCGCTGCAACGGTCTGGGTACGAGAGAGTCTGGGCATGAGCGGGCTGAGTGTGAGAATCTGAGTGCGGGTGAGCCTGAGTGCGAGCTAGTCTGAGTGAGCGTGATTGAGTCTTCGTGTGAATAAATCTACGCGTACGGGTCTTAGTATGACTAAGCTTAGTGTGGGTGCATTTGAGCACGAGTGGTCGGTGTATGAGTGCGAGCGACTCTGAGCATGAGTAACCCGAGAGGGAGCAGGCGTGAGGACAGAGGAGAGAAGGCGGCAAGGAAACAGCTCTTCCCTTATCCTGTAGCGTCCCCATTCGTCCTAAGCCGTCCTTCCTACTCCTCCCCCTCCTCCACCTCCTCCTCCTGTTCCTCCTCCTCCTCCTCCTCGTCCTGCTCCTGCCCAGCCACGGTAGCCAGCAGCATCGCCTTCGGCAGGGCGTTGGAGGAGCCCTCTGACCTGTCCCCGGTTGTGGAGGCGCTGCGGAAGGAGATGCGCCAGGAACTCTCCGCCTGCAAAGGCGCAGGAGCGAGCCACAGCAACGCTCCGCCCGCTCCCGAGGCTTCGCAGCCCTTCGGAGGACGACAACTTGTCGGGCCAGATCGAAGCGCTCGAGGCCACGGCGGCGGGCTTCGAGCGCACGAAGTACGAGGACCCGCCGATCGCACAGACTGGGGCGGCCCTCGCAGCACCGCGCGCGCAGCGACTGGAGAGCAGGGCGCCGCTGGCCCGGGTCACGTCGACCAACGGCCGCCTGCAGAGGCCGCGCGGCAAGCTTACCAAGCTCGAGCAGGCCAAGGAGGACAAGGAGGGCGCGGTGGAGGCGGCGCGCCAGGCCCTCGAGGAGGCCACGGCCGACCAGGACGCGCACATGGCGGAGATCACCACCACCACCGCGGCCATCGCAGAAGCTGAGCGAGAGGTGCGGCAGGCGGTGCAGAGGGTTGCCCCGCCTCCGCCCGCGCCCGCAGGTGCCCCCGGCTTCCCCGACGAGGCCAAGCAGAAGGAGCTGGTCGCCGAGGTCATTGCAGCTAGCACAATGGGATAGTGGCTGGGCGCGGGGGCGGTGGGCATCCCCATGGACTCCTCGGCAAGGTGCTGGCCAAAGCGGTACCTCCTGCCGATTCTCCTGCTGCTCCTGGCGGGGCTGCCCCTGGGCGCGGCGACGCCGACGGCGAGGAGCCCATGCCCGAGCCCCTCGACCAGACCACTGCCGACCTGCTTGCCATAGCAGCCCAAGCCCCAGATGCCAAGCCAGCCATGGCCGAGGCGTTTGGCTAGCTCGACATGGTCAAGCGCTAGCGACGGGGGGCAGTCGAAAAGGCAGGCGAGCCAGCAGTTCTGCAGGGACGGCGCGTCTGTCTCTACAAGCCCGACTTCGTCATCAGCAGCTGGTTCGCCTTTGCATGGCTGTAAGCAGCAGAGCAGGGGGAGGCGGCCAGATGCTCTCAGTTTCGCCACAATTGATGCGACGGCTGCTGGACAATCTGGAGGATGCAGCCTTTTCAATTTGGTTAGTTCAGGATCACAAGCTTCGTATAGAGAGGGGACTTGAGGCAGCTGCCTCGGCCAAGTCGCGAGGTTAAAAGTTCACGGGCGATGACGCCATTATCGTGGAGACTTTGCCCAGCGGCGGGGTCGCGATTTTGGCCGAGAAACATTTGGACGTCTGGTGGGACTCGCAGGAGGAAGGTTGGCGTCGGGGTCGCTGGTAATGAGACCTCGCTGCGCACTGTGATTCACCACGCTCAAGGGCACCAGGTGCCCTGGCTTGCCGGCGGCGACTGGAACTTTGGGCCCGACGAGGCCACCGTTTACGCGGGCTTCGGGGGCCACGGCATCCAGGTGATTGCTCCCGAAGAGCCCACGTGCCACAGCAGCCAGGGGACCCACTAGGCGAGGGACTTCTTCGTGACCGGCGGGCTGCTGGGACAGTTGCGGTCGACCGATCGTCAGGCCCGAGCACCTCATCCCGACCCGCGACCTGGTCGAGCTGCCGCTCGAGGGCGTGGGTAACTGGCCCACGGTGCGCATTGCGCGCAGGCCCCCGCGGCTGCCATCCGAACGCCCGATCGGGCCTAGAGCCGAGCCGCCGGACTGGGGGCCAACCTGCACGCTCGTGTGCGGTGCGTCAGGGCGAGTACAAGGTGAGCCTCTCCCGGTGGAGCAGCGGCAGGTCGTGGTCGACGGTGCTCACGCTGCGCGGCTACGCACGGCCCGCCTCGACTTTGGTGGTGTCGTCGACGCGGCGCCGCGGGATCTGGCCTACTGGGGAGGCGGCTTGTCTTTCGTCGACAAGCCCCTGGACGCGGTGCTGGCCACGCCGAAGAACACCAGGGCACGGGCAAGCAAGGGCACGCGCTGGCTGAGCGGTCGGTTACACACGCTGGCAGGTCTGATTGCTGCTTCGCTTGGCGGAGGCCCTCGGCGGCTAGCCATCTGCAGGAAGGAGCTGGCGCGATTGCGCGAGGGCCTCCAGCGCGTGGACATTATGCGCTCCACTGCGACAAGCTGCCAGACTGGGCCGACTGGCACGCGCTCCTCGGCCACCTGTGTGACGCCATCGAGGGCAACTTGGCAGCTTGGGCTACGGAGGCCGCAGGCGGCTGCCCGCCTCGGTCCCTGCCGCCCGCACCCGCGCGCGGCCCTGGCGCGGCCCGCTGGCCGTGAAGCCCGGCTGCCGCGGCCGCCGCGGCCGCCGCCGCGCCTACTAATGCGAGCCCGGAGATCAGGCCAGGAGCGGATTTTGTCTGGCCCGAGCTCTCCCGGGCCTCCGGCGGCGCCGGAGAGAGCGCCGAGCGCGCTGAAAGGGCCGCTCGGCGCGCCGCCGCGCCCCGCGTGGCCGCCGGCGCCTCCTCGCAGCTGGGGGCGCGACCTGTTCGAACCACCCTCGATGGCGAGCTCGACCCGTTCGCCGACCTGGACTCGGGCAGCCAGGACGGCTTGGCGGTGGACGGCGGCCCTGGCGGCGCAACCAGCGACCCCGGAGGCGCTCCCGCCGGCCCTGCAGGGGGGGGGGCCCCCGCGCCGAGGGGGCTCGCCGCCCGCGCGGGAAATGGTCCCAGCCCAACTCGGCCAACCCGCGCGCAGGCCCCGCGGGCCCACCAGCGGCGTGCCCAGCAGCCCCATAGGCGCTCCCGGCGGCCCCGGAGGGGGGCCCTATAGCGAGGGGGCGTCAAAATTTTCGTTGGCGCTCCCTGCGGGCCCCTTGGCGGACCCCTCCGCCGGCTGCGCCGGGGGCCCCGCTGGCGGCGCCCTGGAGGCGTGCCCAGCGGCCCAAGAGGCGCTAGCGGCGGCCCGAAAGGCCCAGTGCACCGCCACGGAGGCCGCCTGCGCGGCCTGGGTGTGCTGGCGGCGACGGCCGAGCGCCTCTCCAGGGAGTACCTCATGGGCGCGCGCCGAGTGGGGCGGCATGGAGGGATGCTCTGCGGGCCGATTTGGCCGAAGGCGGCCCGATGCTCCACCGCTGGACCCGGGAGCCAGGCAGCGTCGACCCCGAGATCACAACGACTTGGCCGCGCAAGCCGTTCACGATGTTGCGGCAGACCCTGTGGCGCTCTTGGCGCAGTATCATGGTAACTGGACGCGGCACCGGCGCGGGCTCGAGCCTCCGCTAGCGGCCCAGCAGCTCGGCGAGCTGCAGCAGGCCCTCGACGCCTTGGTGACGGAGGAGGGGCTGGGCTACGAGCACCTGTACGTCAAAGCCGACGACGTTGGCAAGTCGGCCAGCCGTTTCACGCCGGGCACCTGCACGCCAGCAGGGGCCCACCCTCGACACCTCGTTGGGTTCGAGGGCCTCGACGCCACTGCCTCCGTGCTGAATATGGTGACGGCGTCGGGCGTGCTGCCCACGTGCGAGCAGGAGCTGATGTCGGCGCAGTACTCCAAGCCTTTGGGTGGTGGGCGTCGCCATCGGCCAGCTCAAGGCCCTCTACCGTGTCTGGGGCAAGTGCCAGAAGCCGAGGTTGAGGGCATGGCAGCGTGAGGAGGAGGAGGAGGAGGAGGAGGAGGAGGAGGAGGAGGAGGCCCAGGGGGAAGTCGAGGAGGAGGAGGATGAGGAGGATGAGGACGAGGAGGAGGAGGAGGAGGAGGCTCAGGAGGAAGTCGAGGAGGAGGAGGAGGAGGAGGAG
>CAUYUJ010014768.1:330212-332712 GCA_963575745.1 Prorocentrum cordatum | reverse complement strand
AGCAGTGTCATCATCTGCATATCCATCCTTATGTCCATCTTCGTCCTCCTTATTTTGACAGCAACGGCATGGCCCCTGTGACAGGTATGTGAACACCAGCCCAGAGGCGCAACTGGAGCGGCATTGAACCTGTAATTATAGCAGTGGGATGAATTCGTCGATGTCGACTGACACGCCCTTCTTATCGTGATGCCAGCCTTTACCAAGCTCGCACAGATTCTTTACGCCAGTCTCCGTAGGAGGGGCGCCCTTACGCCCTAGGACAAGAACCCAACCACCAGTGCTACAAAACTTGCAACTCGTGGGAACGCTACCACACGCTGCCCGAGACGCCCCAGGACACCCTGATCGAGCCTGCGGCGGCCTGGCCATTCAGGCCCCCCTGTCGACATGGAAATCGCACGGGAGCCTCGCACACAGACGCGGCACCTCCAAACAAAGGCAGCTCCTTCCCGTGCACAGCTCGTTTGTCGCCAGCGCCGCCCTCGTCGTCGGCGTCGTCGTCAGCGTCGGCGCTGTCGCTGTCGGCGTCGGCCGGTGGCGGCGCCTGCGCGGCCGCCAGCAGCGCCACCGGTGCTGCCGCGGAGGGCCTCTCGCCGCCCTGGTAGAAGCGCCAGACGTCGATGGCCGCGCTGCTGTCCTGGCGGTCGACCGAGGCTTCCGAGGCTTCCGAGGCTTCCGAGGGCCCTCGCGGCCGCGGCTGGCCGCGGCTCGTCGTCGGAGTCGCCCTCGTCGCCCTCCTCGTCGTCGTCGTCGTCCGTCGTCGTCGTCGTCGTCGTCGTCGAGGAGCTGGCCAGGGCGGATCCGGAGGGGAGCCCGGGGAACGACCTCGAGCGGGCCCTCGGCGATGGGGGGTCGACGGGGGGCGACGTCCGCACCCCTACCCCCACCGAGCGTCGGTGCTCCCGAATCGGTGGGAGGCGGGCGTGAAGGCTCGGACTCCGCCGCGCGCTCGACGAAAATCCCGAGGCCTGCCCCCACCGCCCAGCGAGCTGCCCGAGACTCGCTGATCGGCGAGGGTGGGGCTCGGGTTCCGCCACCGAGGTCGAGGCTCGAGGTCCGAGGATGGAGCTTCGGGGCGCTTGGGATTCGGGGGGTCCTTCCCGACGCCTCGTGGCCGCAGCCCGGGGTCCGCCACGACATCCTGGCCTGGACGCACGGGGCGTCGGCGTCGTCGAGCGACCGAGGGCCGATCGGTCAAGCATCTCTGGACGATCGACCGACGATCGAGGCTGGCCTTGGGTCGGGCATGTCCTCCTACAGGCGGATTTTGAACGAAAAATGAAAAATACGGGAGAACAAAAAAAAGGAAACTCAAAAAAATACTCCTTGATTAGAAAGGTAGACAACAAACAAAAAAACTTATTATTGTTGACTATTTTTGAATATTCCTCCTGTGGAGGGACGTGCCCGACTGAAGGCTGGACGGCCTTTTTGGACGTCTCCGGCCCTTTTCGGGCTTCTGGGGGCCTCCAGAGGCCTCCGGGGGCCTCCCCGGGGGCCTCCACCTCGCCGTCGCCGTCGTCGGCGGCGCCGCCGTCGACCGAGCTGGCCTGGGCACGCTCAGCCGAGGCTGCCTGGCTACGTTCCCGCTGTCTGGCCGGCCAGTCGGCGCACCATCTGCGGCCATGAGAGTCCGGGTGACTGGCTACTGGCGCGACGACCCAGCCTTCCGCACGACGGTGACGTCCCCAGGCAGCCTCGGCCGAGCGTGCCCAGACAGGGCGACTCCGCTCCTGGACGGCCGATCGACACGAGGACCGAGCGATCGCCCCTCGAGGGTCGAGCATCGAGGGCCCTGCACGCTTCTGGCACGTTTCTGGCATCCAGAGCCCTCCAGAGGCCTCCGGGAACCTCCGGGGACATCCAGAGACCTTCGGACACCTCTGGGGACCGCAGGAGACCTCCTCGCGACGTCGGCGTCGTCGGCGTCGGCGTGGACGTCGGAGTCGACGTCGGAGTCGGCAATACGTCGATGTTCTGCTCTCAAATCCCTGGTGCTTCGCCTTCCAAGAAGTAAGTTGAGCACAAAAGCATCAGCTGAGGCCGTCCGTGGCAACCCCTCCATGGCTGCAGAAGGGGGGGGGCCGAGGACTTCCCAAACTAGACCCAAGAACAGCTCAAGACCGCCCCAGCACTGCTGCACGAGGACCGAGGACCTGCCCGAGACGGCCCAAGGACCATCCCACCCGCCCACTCCAGAAGCACCAAGAGCAGACGTTTCCGAGGCCTCATAAGCCCCGAGGAGACTCCCACGGAGCCCGTCAGCAGGCCCATGGGAGGCCAAAAGCAAGGAACAGCAGTGTAGGATGTCTTTGAGCGTATGCCTTGGCAAAGCTTCAGAGGGCCAAGGGACAACCCCAGAAGCCCCCAAAACGAGCCAGTGCTGCTCTGGGAGGGCCACAGGACTGCCTGAGGACCTCCAAGTTTCTGAGATCTCGTCAAGACCCCGAAACCCTTCCAGGCAGATTCAAGATGTTTCTACCGAGCCCATATAAAG
>CAUYUJ010014768.1:305212-325212 GCA_963575745.1 Prorocentrum cordatum | reverse complement strand
GTCCAAAACGGCCTCGGGGAGGAAACCAAATTGGTTTTACTTGGGTTTGGGCCCCATTTCGGCCTCTTGGGGGGGGGCGCAAATTAAAGCTCCCCTATTGTTTGATCGATCTTTTCCAAGATGGCCCCAAGAAGCGCCCAGGAGGCCCCAAAAGGTCCCAAGATGGCCCCAAGATGGCCCCAAGAGGCCCCCAAGAGGCCCCCAGGAGGCACCCAAAACGATCCCAAGCGGCCCCAAGAGGCCCCTCCGAGGCACCCAAGACGCCGAAGAGCCCCCCACGACCGCCAAGAGACCCCCAAGACGTCCCAAGACGCCCAAGAGATACCCCAAGAGGTTCCGAGAAGCATCCAAGAGACCTCTGGCCCTTTTGCTTGCTCTCCTCCTCCCCATTCCTCCTCCTATCCCTTCTCATCCTCCTCCTCCCCCTCCGCCTCCGCCTCCTCATCCTATTCATCCTCCTTCTCCCTACTCCCTCATCCATCCATCCAATACCTGTTTCGCCCCCTCTCTCCTTCACACGGTTCGGCCGTCCCCCTCTTTGCTCCCGCACATCCCTGATCACCTGTCAACTTGCCTGGGCATTGTTTCTGGATGGGCTGGTGGGGATACTTGTTGGTTTGCGGGCTCGCGAAGCAGGTCGAAAGCCGTCCGAACACTCGCGGGGCCGCGACTCGGCAGCAAGAAAAGAGAGAGGCAAGCGAAGCGAGCGCGCGGGCAACCACTCAGAAAGGGAGCCAGAAACGAAACTCCGAACCCGGTGGCGTGGAAATCCCGGTGGAGACCAGCAAGTAAGCGCAGCCAAAATGGCGCGGCGGCGCCACCATAAACACGCAGAGGTCAATCACTCGGTGTGCGTCGGCACGAGGCACCGTAAAAGACGAACGGGACCGACAGGCACACCCGACGTCCGTGCCGTAGGCGACACAAATGCATCGCATCAGCGAAACATCGTGTCAGCGCAGGAGTGAAGAGGGGCAACCTCGTCACAGATAGGACTGCAAGCGGCAGTACCTCTTGTTTGTACAGCAGTGGCACATGACGAAAGCGGAGTCCTTACAGGAGAAAGCAGCCGACGGGCGCACAGTACAGCTGGTGGGGATATTCTGTTCGTCGCGGCCGCAGGCGAGCGCGCCAGCAGCGTCAGAGGTCGGGCGGGCTACGCGCGAACCTAATTGCCTGGCGCACGGGGACCGACGGCCGAACCTAAGCTGCCTAAGCTGCCTAAGCTGCCGGGCAGCGCGAGGTGGTGCAACTGTTGGGGATACGCGAAGCGTCTAGAATTCCCGGGGGTGCGGGGGGCGCATAAAAATACTTGAGACTCGCGCCCCCGACGCCATAATCCTGCGTAAATTATATCCTCGCGTCCCCGAGGCCACACACCCTAGTAAATTATTCAATTTGCGCGTCCCCGAGGCAACAAACCCTCCTGGGGCCGTCTTGGAGGCTTCTTGGGCACTCTTGGGGCGATCTTGATGGCCTCTTGGGCAGTCTTGGGCCGTCGGACGGCCGTAGGAGCAAAAGCCAAAATCCTTCAAAAAGTTAAAGGAAATCAGTGAGGTTGGCCTCTTCGGGCCGTCCTTGAGGACCTTGGAGGACCTCTTCGAGGCCTCTTGGGCCGTCTTGGAGGCCTCTTGGAGGTCTCTAGGGCCATCTTGGGCCGTCTTAGGTGCTTCTTGTGTGAACTTGGAGGCATCCTGGACTCTCTTGGGCCGTCTTCCAGGCCATCTTGGACCATCTTGGCCATCTTGGAGGCCATCTTGGAGCCGTCTGGAGCAGACAAAACCTTTGCAACCACCTGTTGCGCGCCCTTCTGGGTGGCCGGCGGGACGGGCCGAAGCCCCACAGGGGAGTTCTTTTGAAAAAGAACCAAAAACAAAAACGAAAGGATCTAGCACGCCGGGCACCCGTGGCAAGCCAACAGGGGGCGGCGGATCGAAGACGCCTACGGCGAATCACCGCCGCCCCCTGCCTTCTAGAATCGCCCATGTGGTCGAGCGGTGTGGCAAGAGCTCTGCCAAGCTATCGGACCATGTGTTCCCCCAACCGTTGTGGAAACCCTTCGGGGAACACTTGGGGGAGGACGTCGGGGAAGAGTAGTAGGAGGAGGAGGAGGAGGAGGAGGAGGAGGAGGAGGAGGGGGAAGAGGAGGAGGAGGAGGAGGAGGAGTTTTTTTTTTGAACATCCGCAAGCTGCCACGTACACCTGTGGGGGTGGCGAATGCCCCACAAGGCCAGGAGAAAACCTCCTGGGGCAAAAAATGAGACACACGACTGTGACGGCACAGACACGGGCCTCCAGGGAGCATTTGCTCACCCAGCCAGATCATCAATCAGAAAGAATGTGGACAGACAAACTGGCCAGTTCAATCCGACTCACTCTCAGGCCCAAGCTTTGGCCGCCCGAGAGGATGGACATACAAGGGCAAGGAAGAGGAAGCACAACCCGCGGGTGAAAGAACCCCCGAGCTGGCCTCCCCATCAAGGACAGATGCGCCAGAATTTGGCACATCACCATGCATCCCTCCTCCCACCGACGGCGGGAACTCGACGACGACATCCTCCTCCACAGCTTGGGCGAACGCCGAGCTGCTCGCCGCAGAGGACTCCATCCCTCGGGCCTGCTCGCGCGAGCCCCCCCTGGAAGCCGCCTCCTCGAGGCGGAGAGCGATCGCCACGCGGCGAAGGGAATCGACAGGATCGTCGTCACCGTCATCAGGCGGGGGCAGGGGATCGAACGCGGACAGCGGCACGGACGCACCAGGCAGCTCGGCAGGGAGGCCGACCCTAAGCAATGGTTTACGCGGGTGGACCCCCCTTCAGGAGGAGAAAGGAAGGAGGAGGAGGGAGGAGGAGGAGGAGGAGGAGGAGGAGGAGGGGGAACTCTGCCGCACAGAGTGGGCGTGGCCTCAGATTCCTTCCGCTCGCACAGGCGACAGCAGGCCCCCAGGAGCCTCCCGCCCTCCCCCACCACCACCCCATCACCGCAAGGATTGATGCCTGTGCAGCATTGCATCAGGCGTGGCGGAGAACAGGAAGGCACAGAACACAAGGGTAAACACATGGATAGCATTCAAAACCTCTCAGTTTTCACTCAGCACCGCACTAAGACTCGAAGGAGGAGGAGGAGGAGGAAGAGGAGAGGACGAGGAGGGATAGGGCGGCCGGAGGCAGCTTCTGTGCCCCCCGGGGCCCTTCGGAGCCGCTGCGTGCAGCTCGGCCGACCGGCGCGGCGACGCCATCAAACCGCCAGGCCGCTGGACTTCGTCGTCGTCGCCGTCGTCGCCGACGCCGCCGACGCCGCCGCCGGCGATGATGTCAACGCCGCCGAGGAGAGAGACGAAGAGGAACGAGAGGAGAAAGAGGAAGAGCAGGACGTTAGGGCATGTACCCAGACCGCTTTCGCCAGTGCGCAGCGTACAGCGAAGGGTTAAAAGCGAAACGAATTCAACTGTTTAAAATCTGCGTTTCAACAGTCGATCCTCTCAGTGAGGCCGTCCTTTGCGGATCCGACTGAATATACAGGTTTAATTAGCCATGCAAACAACTGCTCAATGTTTATCCTAGCTGATCCTCTCAGTGAGGCCGGACTTTGCGCCTCCAGCTGGTTTCAACACAAAAATTGAACGGATGTTTAGCTGCACGCTGCCAAGCTGCTGGGAGGATGTGGAGAGGAGAGAAAAGAGGTTACCTCGCATGCGACATCACTTACAGTTTAGCGCCTGGCCCGCGAGCGCGAACATCTTGTCTACCTGTTTAGCGGCGGTCGCGGGCGCGTGAGCGCACTGCCAAGGCTTTCGCAGATCATAACTGTCACTGTAACGGCGCGGGCTGGAAAGCTGCAGTCCTACAGAAAAGCACTCGGACAGAGGAGACACAATGGCCAACCCAGAGGCAAAACGCGCATAGAGTATGTGAGCCACTGGCAGAGTAGCAGCTCATGGCAGCAGCCTCGCAGTGCACCGTGGACCGCTAAGGTTGCACTTAGAAGAAAGGACGGGGCTGAGAGAAGACATGGAACAGGAGGAACCCAGAAGCCTCCATGTAGGCTCGACTGCCCGAGGCGCGAGCCTGGCACTGCAGTCGCTCCCGATGGAGCACAGGCCCAAGAAGACACGAATGCAAAGCTAGGTAACTATGGCTGCGGTGGCAGCCTGGTGCTCGATAGAGCAGCAGCTAAATTCATAGTGCTCCGGAAGCCTCGGAAAAATGGGACGCTGCACAAAGCGAAATCACTTGTCACTGCAGGCGCAACAAAGATCCGAACACAGAGCAAGCTTATCAAACGCAGAGGCGAAAACTAAATGACCATGCTGCGAAGGAGTGGTGCTGCAGCATTTGCAGCCACCGTGCAGAGGAAGGGGGATGTTAGAAGAAGAGACGAGGGGGAGATAAGGGAAAACGCGGGGAGAGGTGTAATAGTAATTACAGCAGTTGGCGCCTGGATCAAACTCCCGCCCCTCCCCTGGCTCAGACCCTCAGCCGCCCGCCCCGGCTGCCCCAGGCCGCCCGCAGCGCCGCCTTTCCGTCCCTGCCGATGCTGTTGCCGTCCAGGTCCAGCTCCTGCAGGCCGGGCAGGGAGGGCAGCGCCCCCGCCAGGGCCCGCGCGCCCTCGGCGCCGATGCCGTTGCCGGCCAGGCGCAGGTCCTGCAGGCCGGGCAGGGAGGGCAGCGCCCCCGCCAGGGCCCGCGCGCCCTCGGCGCCGATGCTGTTGTTGCCCAGGAACAGCTTCTGCAGGCCGGGCAGGGAGGGCAGCGCCCCCGCCAGGGCCCGCGCGCCCTCGTCGCCGATGCTGTTGCTGTACAGCCACAGCCACTGCAGGCCGCGCAGGGAGGGCAGCGCCCCCGCCAGGGCCCGCGCGCCCTCGGCGCCGATGCTGTTCTGGTTCAGCCGCAGCTCCTGCAGGCCGGGCAAGGAGGGCAGCGCCCCCGCCAGGGCCCGCGCGCCCTCGGCGCCGATGCTGTTGTTGCCCAGGAACAGCTTCTGCAGGCCGGGCAGGGAGGGCAGCGCCCCCGCCAGGGCCCGCGCGCCCTCGTCGCCGATTCTGTTGCTGTACAGCCACAGCCGCTGCAGGCCGGGCAGGGAGGGCAGCGCCCCCGCCAGGGCCCGCGCGCCCTCGGCGCCGATGCTGTTGCTGTTCAGCCACAGCTCTTGCAGGCCGGGCAGGGAGGGCAGCGCCCCCGCCAGGGCCCGCGCGCCCTCGTCGCCGATCTGGCATCCTCGCAGGTCCAGCACCTGCAGGCGGGCGCACAGCCGCAGGCAGCTTGCGAGCCCCGCGGCCTGCTCGGGGGTCGGGGGTGGCATCCCGTCGAAGTCCAGCGTCGTCACGCCACCCAACTGCGCGCGGCTCATCCGGCGGAAGAGCGCCTTCACCGCCTCCTTGTCCGCGCCGTTGGTGAAGGACCTGTCTTCGATGAGCCGGTCGAACTCGTCCGGGCCCACCGGCCACCTCCTCCCGGCCGCCTCCGCCCGCGGCCCCTGCCCCAGGTCGGCCACGGCGGTCCACTTTGCCTCCCAGCGCCAGACCCGCTTGATCTGCTCCGCGGAGCAGCGCTCGTACGTCGTCCAGCCGGACTGGTCGTAGCCGCACTCGCGCGCGCTGCCCCGCTCGCGGGGGTGCTGGGTGAGCAGGAGCACGGTGGTGGCCTGGTGGGCGTACCAGAGGTCCATTGTCTCCTCCAGCCCGTGCTTGAAGGCGGCTTTCTCGGCGGGGGTCCGCTTGGCCTTGTCCGCGGCCTCCTGCGCGTCCTTCTCGGTCTTGCCCTGCCGCAAGGCGGCGGCCCTCGCCTCCTCGGCCTTGATCGGGTCGCCCTGCAGTAGCGAGGGCCAGTCCCAGAATATCCCCATCTCGCTGAACCCCTTGAAGCCACCCCAGGCGCTGGAGTACTTGAGGCGCTCCTTCTCTAGAGTGTCAATCACCAAACTCAGCTGCACCCCATTGGGGTCGGGATGCTCGCGCGAGTCCCAGCAGAACGAGATGGTGACGATCGGCGCCACCTGGTCTTTCCCTCCTCGCCCGCCGGCCTCCCAGACGGCCCGCAACTCGTCCGCGGACACGAAGGCCTCCTCCGGCAGCTCCTGGCGCCTCTTCAGGACGGTGCCGCGCTGCTGCAGCAACCACGTCATGCGGACCAAGCGCACGGGGTGCAGGTCATCCACGGTGAACGCGAGCGCGTCGAAGAGGCTGGCGGGGTCCGTGTACCGCGCCAGGTCGAACGACTCCTGCTCCTCCTTGGGGGCCTCCTGCTGCTGCTGGTCGACGGGCGCCGCCAGAGATTCGAGCAAGGCGTCGCTCTCCTGCGGGTCCTCGGGCACGGGCACCTCCGCGACGTCTGGCATGCGCGGGGGCGGCCCGCCGGCCTGCTGGCCCTCGGGCGCGAGGGCCCGGCGGGAGGCCATGCAGCAGCCCATCGTGTCGGCGCGGGGGCTAGAGTTGTCGATGACAACCTCGATGTCGGCGATGACAAGACGATCACGCTCTTTTTCTCTCTCTCTCTCTCTCTCTCTCTCTCCGCACGTCTGGCGAAGACGTCTGTCCACTCAGTCTGAGTCAAACAAATACCACCAGCAGAGATATCTTGATATCACTTAGTGATAGATAAGGTAGTATATGATACTTCTGATCTGGGGATCTCTTGCAATAGTTAGCGTTGTGATATCAACTGCGCAGCTTGAGCCGCATCGGCTACAGGATGCAGCACATGCTTCTGAGCTCGACTCTACTACGTTCACTGCTCTATCAAGTCGGCTCTGGTCGCAAAGGTCTCTGACCGCCGAACATGCGGAGCACGTTGGGCTGCCACCTCCAGTGGCTGACGGGTGCACTACAACAGTGTGCACAGCAAGCGTCGAACTCCAGAGGGCACTGCGATCTGCAGGTCGCAGCTCGATACACTAGCCGCGGAACTGTCTTCCGCCGATCAAGCACAGGTGGCTCTAGGCCATCGTATATCTACTGCGCAGAGACATCCGTCTCTACCGAAACCTGAATCACGCCGGCAGATGTCTAGGTGGCTACAGCTTTCATCCGCTCTGAATGCAATGCCTTACTCGCATGAGTAAGCTTCCATCTACCTTTCATCAGCTCATGCAACGGGTGCCTATCGAGCTTGCCTTTTGTCAAGCCATCGACACACATGTCTCTAGTGTCGATCCAGTAATATGTCTTCAACACTCTGGTTCGTAAAAGTTCGCGAATATAGGCTAAATGAAAGAATGTGCCTTTATCCGCAGGAAACTTTAAATGATCTGCCTCTAGATAACTAAATAAAGATCCTGAATCGGTGAAAGCTTCACCATTCAACACAAATGCACCTGATTGCCTGATTGCTTTCATGTCCTCGGCTGACTGCGGTCCTAAACGAACTTCTTCAAAGAAAGACATTATAATCACCAGCATATCTAACATGTCACACTGATTGTGAATCTCAGCACTCCAAACACCTCGGCAAACATGGTTCTGCTTGCCTCCGGCAAAAGACAGCATCTGAATCGCATACGTACTAGACTCTTGTTTATAATGAGCAAGCGCTATGATATATATCCTCGCATAACCAAGGGGTCTACGGCGGCCTCCGCGTTAGCGGGCGCCTGATATGCGCTGTCTCCAACAGCGATCGGAGAGACTGGCATACTGATCCTGCGATATTCCAGACCGCGTGGGTTCTGCTTCACGTACCTGCATAAACGATTGATACGTTTGAGATCCACAATGGTCGGCTTCTTGGCGATTCGCTGCAAAGAACTCACGTATATTATAATATCCAGTCTCGTTTGAAGCAGCCATGCCAGTGCCCCCAAAAGAGTCAAGAAACATGCATTCCGTTCCTCTGTCAGCGGTTGGTCGTCCTTATACTCGTGAAACCTGCTCGGCGCCAACGGCTTGATGGATGAAGCATAATCGAACTGATCCAACATGATACATTTGCCATTCTCCAAAACTCTATGTCTGATGCCGGTGTGAATAAAAGACTCCTCAATATTCAACTTGACGTCATTGTCGAAATGCTTCTGCAACATCATGTGAAACTGAATCAGAGTCGGTCGTTCACCTGTGGCTTCATAATCATCCATGTGGGTACTCACCATCAACATCAACTTACCATTCTCGAATGTGAGGTATATCTTAGGATCTGAAATAGTCGGCTTGATGTTCTCTTGCTTGAGTACTTTGTCTGCCTTCATCGTGAACAAATTTAGCGCATCAATCAAACCAAAGCCCCCCTTCAACATCTCCAAACACTCCGTAGCATCATTGAAATTCTCGAAACCTTTGATGGACCTCAATATAGCACTGCCAGCGGGTCCAATTCCTCCACGTCCACGAGGCAATACCATTGATACCTGACGTTTAGGTCCACCACGTATCTGTTGCACTTCTTCAAATGTCAGTCCCTTCAAGAATGCCTGCGATATATCCAGCGATGCTATCGGCCATGCCGACTGCACTGCGGTAGCCACCACAGCTCTCTGTCCCCATGAACTGGCTGTTCCACTGAACTTGTCCAGGTGGCCTCGCTCCATGTCCTTGAATCCGTGAACTGTCAATCTGCACTTCATGAGTCGCGTACCATCATTCTGCAGCTTCCACGTGAATACGTATCGAGACGTTAGTAAGTTCCACGCGTCATTATTGGCCTGGCGTCGTATAGAAGAATTATCATTCCATCTGATAAGTTCTGCCAACACTGCTGCTTTCGCCAACTCTGGATGTTTGCGCAGATCCTCATCCGACACTGCCATGTTGGATTGCGTCTTGTTGGTCTCGATCAAGGCTCTCTTGATTTCGGCCTTGTCCACGTGTAAGACACACACATCACCTTCTTGCCATGTTGCATCTTCTGGAAGATATCTGCTGAGATAAGCCAAACCAATTGGTAACTGAATATCTGCGGGCTCCTGCATTATCATCTTCACTACCTCTCGATTGTCATGCACGAGCTTGATGGCAAAGGACTTAACGTCTCTGTCGTACTCGCCTAACATTCGGATATCGTCATCCTGGCAAAGCTGATATCTGGGATGTAATTCGGCATATGCGTGAAGATATTCGTATCCCAACAGCGTGCCTTCCATATCATACTCGGTTTCTGGCGGCGTTGATGAATACAGCACTATACTCCACTCATCCTCCTCGGTGGTTCTTGTCCAGCGCGGATCTTCTGCTTCCAACTCCTGCTTCCACGCCAACCAGAACTCCTGATCTAGATCTTCCAGCTCCTCATTTCCGGCAGCTTCTGGCGCTTCGCCGATGCCCCGATCTGAAGCGTCGCTCATCGTGATCGGCGATAGCACCACCGGTGAGTTATTATGCCTATCCGTGTGAACTCCGCCTAGCTGTGGTACTCCGGGCTCTTCTCGCTGTGCCGTCTCCACCACAGCTGCTCCATACAAACAGAATTGAACCAGAAACGTCTGCCTCCAGTTACCTTGATCTCCCAGGAGCACCTCTAAGTTCACACTCTGTCCTCCATCAACAACAATGTATCGGTAGTCTAACTCGTCGGCCTGCGACCAAAACACAATCACACTTCCCAAGGCACCTTCACTCAATGAAGTTAACCTTGACACCCCCTGGGCGCACACTCCTGCCAGACAATTCTGCATCTTCATCAAGTTGTGCGCGACATCCAGTATGGCATAGAACACCATTCCGTGCTTGATCGTGTCTGCCGTCAGCTGCCATCCTGCTGCCGTCTTCATCCAGCCAAGAGTAGCTGTCTGCTTCCTCAGCGTGCCGGTAAAGTTCGCCACGCACTTCCAGGCTTTGAGCACGTCATGGTTCTGGACCTGGTTGTCACACACGTCCAGAAACAGCACTAGATATACCATGGCTCTTCGCAAACTCTCTATAGGAACAGTGATATGTCTGCCTTGCCATCGCACTGTCACCTTGCCGTGCTCCAGCTCCGTCAGATCCGTGACTGTTGCTGGTCCTACCCAGCCCGGCCGATCCTTCTGCTGAGACTTCCTGAATCTTTTTCCACTTGGTCACCGTTGCTCAAGTCCAGCTGCTCACCGGCGAGGGGCGTCCTCGACTTGTCTGCTAACTGCAGTCGGTGCTCAGCCAACGCGGATATTGCGCTTCCGACGGATATCTCTCGAAGCCGATGTACATGACGTAGACCGTCCATGCCATTCTCATCCTGCATTCTGGCTTCGCCCACGATATCCTCGATCTGCGGTAAAAGCCTTGGCGTTCTTCCGTATAGTGACTGATAGGGCGTGCCCTGACCAGTAGATAGCAAAGCATTCTTAGCCAGCACTGACTCCGACAGAATCTCGACAAACGATACCACGATGTTGTCTGCCTGAAGCTGTGACTGTGTGCGATGCAACTGTTGCCTCAAAATCTCATTGTGTCTCTCTGCTAGCCATGCCTTCTTGTCCTTGGGCTTCACCACCAACTCAATATGCCATCTCGTAGCCCACGTCTTGGCCTCATCACTGCTCATAGCTCCTTCTCCATCCCATATCATCAGTTCTGGAGGGCCAAATACTCTGATCCACCTCGACGTTGTTGTTGCCAAGATCGCATGCGTTTCTTGATCAGCGATCTCCTCGGCGACCGTCCATTTGATACATTCGCATATCAGATGAAGAATGATGTAGCTTCTGATTTCTGGTCCCGTTTCATCTGAGTAAAACATGAGATCTCCTTGAAGTGTCTGATTGAACCTCATGCTAATCCTCACTGCTGTCCTGACATGCGGTGCTCCTCTCGCCCACGTCCTGCATATCCTGCACGTGTCCACGACTTCGGCGATCAGCTTCATCACCTCCTGCGGCACTCCTACCAGTGATAGTAGTCTGGTCATCTGCGCTATCGTCGCATGATACCATCTCAAATGTAGTCGACGTAGGGCCTTCTTCTTGGTGAGCAAGTCACCGTCGTGAAGCAGACGCACCACATGCCTGAAATCAGAACTACTCCAAGTATCCTGATCTTCGTCACCTTGAGGTACTATCTGCTGATATCGTTGATCTCGAGATCGTGTGTCTCGTCCGTGTTGCACTCGTCGTCTGGCCACTCGACCCTCAGGATGTGGTGCTGGAGGCGCCGGCACCATTGCGCCCGCCTCTGGGTCGACCGTCTGATCTCCGAAGAGTCGATGACGAGCCTCGCAAGGTCGCACCTCATCAGCCTCTGGGCCTGCCGCTGAACCGCTGGCAGCTCCAGCAGCTTCGGCTCGAGGTGCGGTAGCATCTGCACTCTCGGCCGCGACCTCGCCGTCTTCTAGCTCCACTGCCTCGGGGTCGTCGAACTCCTTCCAGTCGGCTGGCACTGCTACTCTCCGCTGTGCCTCTGCTGCTGCCACCTCCGCTGGAGTAGCTGCTGACGCAGAGGAGCCTCCTTCAGACCTTATGCCAACCACAACTCCACCTGGCTCATCATCTCCCGCACGCACTGGCTCTCCATCAGGTCGAACATGTTGTGGTACACGAGCTCCGGCAGGTCGCCTGGCACCAGCACGAGCAGGACCAACACCCGCTCTCTGCATACCCAGCTTGCATAGCCGGTCGGGCTATGTGGACGCCGTATGCCCGGGATATTATTTCTTCTTTCCTGCCAGGCATGCCGCACACTGATATGGCACTGAAGCCACATGTGGATGTCTGCAATCTCCTTCGACTCGATTGTGATCGGGATGCTCAGACGATCGGTGCTTCCTACATCCAGGGCATACTCGTTCACGATCATCTTCCATGACGGGGTAATGTTTCCTGGAGTCTTTTGCCTTCTGCCACTTTCGCTTGTGCAACAGACGGGTCACTCCCCAAGCCAGTCGCTCGGCCAATCTCCATGGCCATACTTGAGATGCTGTCGCGTCAGCTCCTCGTAGCATCGTATGCTTTCCATTGCAGGCTCCTGGAATATCTCCACATTTGATGCCATCCACATAATAGATGAGATCGTAATCCGAAGCCCAGAGCGAGGTAGGTTTGTTGATATGACCTCCTTCTGCTGTCTTGGCCCCATCTGACACATGTGAAAGTTGCCAACTACTGTGCGGGAATTCTGTCGTACTTTCGGCCAAGGATCATAAACGTACATGTCGCTCGAAGTGGGCTGCTCACTGAGCCAATCCAAGTCGTCGTCATATTGTGCAAGTGCCACCACCGCACAGAATGTCGAAAGCTTAAGAGCATACTCTAGACTCTCTGCCCAGGTGGTGGGATACAGATGTCTGTTCATGTAAGACCAACTGCCAAACGGCCCACAGATCGGACTCATGAGTACGATACGCACCCGGCGAGCAGCTCGATATCGAAGAAACGCCTTCTGCTCGCTGATCTCCGTCAATTCCGATCCTGTACACAGATCAAAGTTCTTGCCCACTCTCACGCGACACTTTGCCAGAATAGTTGAAGTCCGTGCCTGTCCACCTGCAATCTCGCATACATCAAACTCCACGTCTGTCATCCTTGACTGAAATATGTCCATGGCCACCATCGCGTTCAATATCTTTGCCATTGGGGTCTCTCTCATCTCGCAGCGCGGTACTTCCTTCAAGCCGGCGAACCAATAAGGTTCAAAGTATACCTGGTGCATGTCCTGAATTACATCCCCGTCACTCTTGTGACCCTCGCTGGCTTCGCCGTCACTGGAGAAGCCCATGGTCATCATCACGTCCTTGCCCAGTCCGCTCCCATCTTGTCCGCAATCATCATAATGCTTCTCGAACTGTCTCGGTCTCTTGGTTGACGATGCTGTTGAACTCGTCGAACCCGTAGCCTTCTCCTTGGCTTTCTTCTGCTTGTGTCTTTCTTTCGAGTCTGTCGGCATCGCGATGCTGACGCTCTCGTTCGTGGGCTGTCTGGTGTGCTCTATCAAGTCGGCTCTGGTCGCGGTGAACATGCCGTCATCCAGATATGCCTTCTGAATCAACTGTATAATTTTACCCACGATCGTACGATGATTCTCCAATCTCGATTCGGCCAGCTCGCCTGCATTGTCGAAAGAATACTTCATATCTACATCATGTCCAGCAGAAGACTCATGTGGACATGCTGTGCTGTCTATGCGCTTGGTGGCTGCCAACTGCATACACATTCTCAACGGCTTAGAACTAGAGGGTGCCCTCACGTCCCAGGCACACACATGATGATGAGAGATCTGCACCTGCTTCATATTCACAATGGACTGAATAGCTGCCATCTGCCACGTATTCGATCTTCGCGGCGCTATCAACACAAAATCCATATGGCGACAACTGGTGAGATATGTCGTAAATCTGTCCAGGATCCTCCGATCATTGCGCGTTCCCGAACTCGTCCTGCATCGCGGGAGCTCTGCGACTACCAAGAATGAATCTCTCGAAAAGGCATCGCGTGCTTCCAGCCACGAAGATTCCAGAAACATAGTACGGGATACTACTCGTAAATGTGGATATCGTTCACTCAGCTGCTGCTGCAGCTGCGCATCTTCACTGATCAACACCACGTATTTGGGGCTAGACGATGCTCCCAAGACTCCTTCCTCCCTCTTGACCTCCTCGCCGGCAGTCTGATACGCCGGCCCTGGGGTCGGCGGCGCTGCCTCCGGGCTGAGGCAGCCCGCCTCGGTTTGTCAGTCGGTAAAGGAAGACCAGCTCACCGACTTTGAATGACTTCTCGGTGTCCTGGTAGTTGGTGTTGATGCTGATCCTGATGCTGATCCTGCCGTCGCCGTAGTCGTGTCATTGGCATTCTCGGCGGTCATCACCATGTTGCTCGTCTTGCCGTCCTGCTTACGCCTGAAGCGACTGATGGGTATTTGCCAATGACCTGACTTAGATTTGTTCATCTGGAAATGGCGACTGCCCGGCGAGGGTTCAACCTTGACTCCGCCAGGGCCCAAGAACCATATTTCTCCAGTCTTGCATCTGATGAGCGCATCGTTACGCTCCAGACTCTGAATGCCCATGAGACCGGGCACACCCGAGTTCTCTATGCACGGCGACCTGAACTTCTCCTTGTGATATACGCCATCCGTGTCCACCATGCCAGTTGTCAACTCCACCTCAAAGTTCGCCTGCTGCGCTCCGTTGCCGACGCCTGCAACATACCTGGGCTCGATCAACGCCTGCTGATCCCCCTTCTTGCCGAACTCCTGACACTTGACGGCCTGACGTCTGGCCCACTGATCACCACACAGTCCATCATGAGCTCCAGTATCTGGCATCAGGCCCACCTCGTCGTTCTGCAAAGCTAGGTTGCTGGCGAACACTTCATACTCTTTCTCGGTGATCCCAGAAGGCCACCATGGTCCAAAGAAAGAGGTAAGATGACGAGGCCCCTGCGCCGCGTCGCTTTGACCGAGGGCGGTCATCTCCGTGATCAGGTTGCGTCGCTGCTGCGGTACAACCGTCGGTGCAAACTGACTATCATGAGGTACGATGGCGTTGGATCCATGTCTACTCGCAATCTCACGCAAAACCGATGCCAAATTTTCCATCATTGATGATACCTGAGGCCTCTCGTGAACTTGCTCGGCTATATTCTCCTGCGTGGCCTGCTCAAGTGAAGTAACCAGCGCACGGCACAAGGGACACTTGGGCGGATCTCCAACTGCTCCAGTGTATATTAGACCTGCGCAGTCCACACAGAAGTGAGTATGTCCGCATGGCATGACCTTGGTGGTCACCTCGCGCCCCAAGCAAAGGATGCAATGCTCTTCGTTGGTCTCGCGCTGAGGTCTGTTGCGAACCGTGCCGTCCACGGGCACGCGCACTGCTGCTTCCAAACGCTGATTGGCCACTTCCAGCTGATTGGTAGCAATCGTGATCATGGCATCTGCTGGTCCTCGTTGGCTCTCTGGGGAATGAAACACATCCTCGTGCGTAAATGACGGCGGCGTCGTATATCCTTGCTCTGCATGCTGCCCCGCCGCAGCCGACATAGCAACCAACTGCTGTGCCAATGATGATGGCAGAGACGTTCTGCCTGCAACCGTCGTCGACGATGATCAGTCACCCGTGTGCATCAGGTTTGGCATAGTCGCTCCGATCATTGAAGGTACGCCCATCTGCGAAGATGGTACTCCCCACTGAGCAAAGAAAGGTCCACCTCCCCAGTTCTGCATTAGCTGGCCACCTCCATGCATCACCGTGTTCATCACATTGGGCGGAGGTGTGAAAGCTGCTGCAATAGCTTGAGGAGGCAAGCCCTGCTGCATCTGCTGCATGACCAACTGCTGCCTAGAACTCATCTGCATCTGATGTTGCTCGTACATGGCGCGCTGCTGCGAGGAAGGTACCTCTGGGTACTCTGCCTGTTGATAGGCAAAGCCTCCGACATGTTGAGCATCGCGCCCTTCTTCGACATCTATCGCGGGCGCCGTGTCTTCAACAACCATCCACGAAGTAGCTGAGGTCGCACTCTGAACTTGATATTCCGCGTGCGTTTCCTCCGTCATGAAGAAGCGAGGAACAGATGGCAATCCTGCCAGAGGCCCTTGAGCAAAGGCAGGAGCTGCCGCTGGTACCTGCGCTTCCCCGTGCGCGTGCATGTGGCCCGGCACCTGCTGGTCATGAGTAGATCCTTTTCCATTGCCACCTTTGCCTTTTCCAGCTCCGTTCGGACAGCGCCTCCACAGATGTTGCGTCGATCCACATGTTGAACACTTCAGCGGCTGTCCATCTGTGCCAATGGGATTTCCTTTTCCGCCTTTTCCGCCCTTGCCTGACTTACCAGCGAAATCCACACCGTCCTCGAAGTAGTGCCGTCGACGAAGAGGCCCGCGCATCCGTCGTGGTGCCTTCCCCACAAAACGTCTCCACTTCTTGCGATAGCGCTTGTACTTTTGGTAGTAATACTCGGACCGATCGTTATTAGACCATGATGACATATCTGGCTCATCTTCTTCTCGTCCGAACAGCACCGCATCAGCTTCGCCGTCGTCGTCCGAGGTGTCGCTGTCGTCGCAGTAGTATCCGCCATCCATCTGAGTCTGATACGACATGGCTGGGGCGAAGGGTCCACCGCTTTGCCAGGGCGGTGTAGTATTTCCCATATCTGCCGTCATGTATGTCGTCTCTTGTGTGTGCATCACATAAGGGCCGTGCGTCGCTGGGTTCATGATATTACGACTTCCACTCTCAGCGAGGTGGCCAAACCTCTTGATGTATGATAAGAACTGTCTATACTGCATGTCATCCACTGGGAGCGTTCCTTGAAAAGGCGCGAGAACCTGCACCCAATACTCAGCTGGAAGACGCAGTGCCATCAATAGCATCCAAGCCGCATGGTGATGTTGTACTGCTATGTTTGACCTCGTCCTCGCCCTCTGCAGCACAACCTCCCATCGTGTAAGTAAGGTGTCTATGTTCTCGCCGGGCATCCTCGCAAATCCATACAAGCCGGCCAGGCTCCTGAGATTTGTCTCCTCTTCGAGCGGTAAGAACTGCCTGGCCAACGCCTGAAGGATAAAGCCTGCTCCACTCAATCTCTGTAATCCTGCACCATCTCCGAGGTCCATGTCTGCTCCATGAATCTTCGAGTGAAGAGGCAGCTCCCGAATCATATCTCTCGCAATCCCACCCAGCGACAGCTCCAACTGTGGTCCCTTCTTGTTCTCGTCTAGATTCGCCGCACTACACCACGCCACCGCGTCGGCCAACCAATTCCTAAAAGGATATTGCTGCTCCATCTCCGGGGCCCACGGTGGCGGGTTCGTCATACTTCCTCTCATCAGGTTCCAGTCTCTAGGCTCTGGTACGTGCTGTCCATACGGCCATGCTGTGCGTCCACGCCCAGCTCCTGCGCCGCGACCATCTCCGAATGGCTGAAACTGTCCGACTGGAGACCTGAACATCTGTACGAGATATCGGGCTCTTCGTTGTCCGTGGAGCTGGCAATGCCAGCTCCGCTACCAGCTAGAGTTGTCGATGACAACCTCGATGTCGGCGATGACAAGACGATCACGCTCTTTCTCTCTCTCTCTCTCCGCACGTCTGGCGAAGACGTCTGTCCACTCAGTCTGAGTCAAACAAATACCACCAGCAGAGATATCTTGATATCACTTAGTGATAGATAAGGTAGTATATGATACTTCTGATATGGGGATCTCTTGCAATAATTAGTGTTGTGTTATCAACTGCGCAGCTTGAGCCGTATCGGCTACAGGATGCTGCACATGCTTCTGAGCTCGACTCTACTACGTTCACTGCTCTATCAAGTCGGGGGGCTGGTTTACAGAGGCAAGAGGGGCGCTCGCGCCTGCTTCAAGACCTGCGTCCAGTCGTGGAAGCTTAAGCCACAATAAATGGCTTGAGCCAAAATGGCTTCGGAGGAGGAGGAGGAGGAGGAGGAGGGAGGAGGAGGAGGAGGAGGAGAAGGAGGAGGAGGAGGAGGAGGGGGTGGAGGCGGAAGGGGAGGATGAGGAGGGGGCCACTTGGGAGCCTCTGGGGACACTCTTGGGGGCTCCTGGGACTTTCCTGGGAGCCTCTTGGAGGCATCTTGGGGGCCTCCTTGGGTGTCTTGGGGACCTTTGTTGGTTTCTCGGGGGCCTCGTTGGCCGTCTTGGTGGGCACCTGGCCCTCCTGACGCCGTTTGAAGCAGTATTGGGGGCCTCTCTGGGCCGACTTGGGGCCCTCTTGGGGTGCTACAGGGCCGTCTTGGAGGCCACTTTGGGCGTCTAGAGGCCTCTTGGGCAGTCTTGGGGCTCTCTTGGTGCCTTCTTGGGGGAGCGCTCTTGGGACCTCTTTGGGCCCTCTTGGGCCGTCTTGGAACCATCTTCGGGCGCCTTGGAACCATCTTGGGCCCTCTTTGGGCCTCTGTAATGTGAATCTTGTGAAATTGGCAAAAAGGTTTATGGCCTCGGGGACGCAAGACGGCCCCAAGAAGGCCCCAAGACGGCCCAACAGGCCCCCAAGAAGCCCCAGATGGCATCCAAGACTGCCAAGATGGCCTCCAAGATGCCTCCAAGACGGCCAAGATGGCCTCCAAGACGGCCAAGATGGCCCCAAGATGCACCCAAGACGGCCCAAGGTGGCCTCAAGATGGCCTAAGGCTGCCCAAAAGGCCCCCAAGAGGCCTCCAAGACGGACCAAGAGCCCTCCAAGACGTCCTCCAGGAAGGCCCGACAGGGTAAAAATAATGTCCGTAGGTGTTTGAAGGACTTTGGTTTTTGCTCCTGTTCAGCTCTCCGACGGCCCAAGACGGCCCAAGCGACTCCCAACATCGACCCAAGAGCGCCCAAGAGGCCTCCAAGATGGCCCCATGACGGCCCAAGAAGCCCCCAAGACGGCCCCAAGAAGGCCCCAAAACGACCGAAGAGGCCTCCAAGACGCCTAGATTGCCTCGAAGACGGCTCTGAAACGTCCCATGAGGGCCCGAAGGCGGCTCCGAGAGGCCTCATAGACGGCTTCCGACGGGGTCAGATGGGCCAGGAACGCCCTAAGACTACCAAAGAAGTCCTCAACGAGCCCCCAGAGGTCCCCAAAAAGCCCAAGGAGGCCTCCCAAGAGGCCTTCCCAAGGTCCCCAGGAAGCTCCAAGAAAGCTTGGAAACCACCTGGTCCGATAGCTCGCCCGATTCCGTGTTCCCCGAAGGCTTTCGAAACCCACTCGGGGAACGCGTGGCCCGATAGCTTAGCCAAGCTCAAACCCAACTTTCGGCCACGCAGGCGCTTCCAAAAAGGCAGGGGGCGGCGGTGATTCGCCGTAGGCGTCTTCGTTAACGCCAACGTCTCAATACGCGCTGCTGCTTCCTATCCGCCCCCACATGGTGCTCCCAGATGCACCAAGGCAGCGCTGAGACGCAACGGCACGACTCTGAGAAATCCCATTATGATAGAGAGGGGGCCGGCAGCAGGGGGCAAGGCCCTTACGGATATGTATATATACAGACATACATACACATACATACACACACAGAGACATACATACATACATACATACATACATACATACATACATGCATACATTGCATGCATGCATGCATGCATGCATGCATGCATACATACATACATACATACATACACGCATACATACATACATGCATGCATACATACATACGTACATAAGTACATACGTACATACGTACATACGTACATACGTACATACGTACCTACCTACCTACCTACCTACCTACATACATACATACAAACATACCTACATACATACATATGTGTAAGTATGTATATTTATATATGTAAATATACACACATATCTATATGTATGCTCATATATATTGATAGAAATACAGTGAATGGCGTGCTTACAAATCTTCTTGTCTTCGGTGTTTCAAATTGGTTTTCCCGCTGCAGCGTGGGCTAAAATGTCGGATCGTTCTCTACTGCGACCTTCTAAAGACCCTCTCGCAAGAGGACCGCGTGGCCCACGTGGCCCAGATTGTGCCATAAGAGTGATGTCTGTCCGGGCTCCCTGACCTGGCAGTCCAGCCTGGGGACCGCCGTGCGCTCTTTTTCCTTGAGAAGGCAGCGGACAGGCTCGGTTTGATCCTCCCCCGAAGTGGAGGGGACCGGAACCGACACAGCTGGGAACAGCCCCGATCCAGCAGCGCCTACGGCAGGCCCTGGAGGGGGGGAGACCAGCGCCACAACAAGGGGCCGCCGCCCACGGCGAGGGGCCGCGACCACGGCACGCGTCGCACGCGCCTGGGCGAGAGGGCGATGGCCTTCCCCTGAAAACCGCCGAGCAGCACGACCTTTATATTTGGGGGTGGATCTCTCTCGAGCTCTCCGCGCCGCCTCTGGCGGTGCGCGCGGCGAGCAGGAAGACACAGCGAAGCCACGGGAGGCTCCCTGCTCTGCGTGGCCCGAGCAGTCTTCGCCCGGCCTCTCGACCCTGCCCTCACGGTGCTCTATACGGATACGGATACGGATCGCCTGTGCGGGCATGCGCCTGGGCCCTTCAAGGGCGAGGCGGGTGAGGCCATGGCCTTAAGACCCTCGCGGTGCTCTGTGGCAGTGGCAGAGAGAGGCGCGCGCAGAGGAGCGAGGCCACCCGTGCAGTCGACAGCCGCACGGCGGCGGCGTCGCTGCGTCTGGAAGATCTGCGG
>CAUYUJ010014768.1:270212-300212 GCA_963575745.1 Prorocentrum cordatum | reverse complement strand
GACGGCCCAAGAAGCCTCCAGGAGAGCCCCAAGATGGCCCCACAGGGCACCAGGACAGCTCAGGAACACCCAAGACGGCCCAAGAACTCCTGAAGATGGCACCAAGGGAGGTCCCAAGCGGGACCACGAATTAGAGATTAGAGATTTGAGCTTTCAGCCCCGCGAGGCCGAAAGAGCGCTCCAAGTGGCTGCCAAGCCGCCCCAACGGGCTTCCAAGAGGCATTCCCAAGAGGGCAGCCAAAGCCACGCGACGTTGCCCAACGTAGCCTGCAGCAGCCCCGAATCGCTGCTCCAATACATGACCCGAAAGAGAACTCGAGAAAACAATGCGGATTTCAACAATACGTTCTGAACCTGAGTCTGCCGCTTACCAACCGCCCTCGTCGTAGGAGGTTCCGACAGAAACTGTCTCGCAACGGCGCAAAGGAATTCCAGCATAGCTCTGACACAGCCCGTTCTGATAGAGGGGGCCGGTGGCAGGGGGCGAAGCCCTTACGGATACATAGCATCTGCACACAACCTGATGGGAGCCACCCTACGTAATTGGAGCAAAGGAGGCCATACATGACGTCGCCGCGGCCTCGCCTGGCACCGCCAGCCCGCTCGTCAACGTGGGATGCAGTCTGAACCCGCCCTCTGCGAGCCACCCTCGACGCGCTCGCTGCCAAGAGGGAAAAGCGAGCACACGAGCTGGCCGCCGAGGGCGGCCGGCGAAGGAGGAGAGGGAAGCCTCGCCGTGGGCCGAGGGCCGTGGCGATCCTGCGCCTGCTGCCGGTGCCCCTCCCCCTCCGTGTCCTGTGCCGGCCATTACTGGCGGCGCGCACAAGGGGGCTGCTTCTTCCAAGGCGCCGGCCTTGCAACTCTGGAGGAGGCCCGCGCCTTATGTGAAGCAGAGTGCTTCTTGAAGCCTTCCCCCCTTCCCCCGAACCCCGCTCTGCGCGCGGCCAGCATTGGATGTCAGAGGCCATCCGCCGATACTGTTTCCGTTGTGGCGTCCTCCCACGCCTCGGATGAATCGGGGCGTCGCTGCTGGCCGTTGTCGAGGCACTGCGGCGTTGTCCCCCGTCCGAGCGCGGGGATCCACCGAGTGTTTCGAGTCAGTTGCGACTGACGGTTCCCTCGAGGTCTTCCTGGGGGGGGGCGGCGAGGGTGAACACTGCTGCTGCGGGGTGGGGTCACCCCTCCCACAGAGCGCTGCGAGTCCTGCGTGTCGTGACCGAATTCAGCGGAACCTCTTTCCCAAGGTTTTCAGTGAGGCTGAGCTTGCCAGAAAGACCCATTTGGGGCCATCATGAGTACGGTAACGGACTTCGGCCAGGGACTCCTGACTCCTGACTCCTCCTCCTCCTCCCCCTCATTCCTCCCCCGTTCATCTTCCCCCATCCCCCATCCTTCCCCGCCTTCTCCTCCTCCTCCTCCTCCTCGTCCTCCTCCTCCTCCTCCTCCTCCCTCTCCTTCTTCTCCTCCTCCCCCCACCCCAAACCCCAATTCATCCCCTGTTCCGTCATCATCCTCCTCCTCCTCCTCCTCTTCCTCCTCCTTCTCCTCATCCTCGTCCTCGTCCTCGTCCTCCTCCTCCTCCTCCTCCTCCTCCTGGTCAGAAGCAGTAGTATCATCATCATCATCATCATCATCAGCATCATCAGCATCATCATAACCATCATCATCATCATCATCATCATCATCATCATCATCATCATCATCATCATCATCATCATCATCATCATCATCATCATCATCATCATCATCATCATCATCATCATCATCATCATCATCATCATCATCATCATCATCATCATCATCATCATCATCATCAGCATCATCATCATCATCATCATCATCATCATCAAATCGTCATCATCATCAGCAGCATCAGCATCAGCATCATCATCAGCATCATCATCATCATCATCATCATCACATCATCATCATCATCATCGTCATCATCATCAGCATCATCATCATCATCATCATCATCATCATCATCATCCTCATCATCATCATCATCATCATCATCGTCATCATCATCATCAATCATCATCAGCATCATCAGCATCAGCAGCATCATCATCAGCAACATCATCATCATCATCATCAGCATCATCATCATCATCATCATCAGCGTCATCATCATCATCATCACCACCATCATCATCATCATCAGCATCAGCATCATCATCGTCATCATCATCAGCAGCAGCAGTATCATCACCAGCAACATCATCATCATCCTCATCATCATCATCAGCATCATCATCATCATCAGCAGCAGCATCATCATCAGCAACATCAGCATCATCATCATCATCATCATCATCATCATCAGCATCATCATCATCATCATCATCATCATCATCATCAGCGTCATCATCATCATCACCACCATCATCATCATCATCAGCAGCATCAGCATCAGCATCAGCATCAGAATCAGAATCAGAATCGTCATCATCAGCAGCAGCAGCATCATCACCAGCAACATCATCATCATCATCATCCTCATCATCATCATCATCATCATCAGCGTCAGCATCGTCATCATCACCACCATCATCATCATCAGCATCATCAGCATCAGCATCAACATCAGCATCAGCATCATCATCATCATCAACAGCATCATCATCAGCATGATCGTCATCATCGTCATCGTCAGCATCATCGTCATCATCGGCATCATCATCATCAGCATAATCAGCATCTCATCAGCATCATCAGCATCATCATCATCATCAGCATCATCATCGTCATCATCAGCATCATCGTCATCGTCATCGTCGTCGTCATCAGCATCATTAACATCGTCATCTTCATCATCAGAATCAGCAGCATCATCAGCATCAGCATCAGCAACAGCATCATCATCAGCAGCAGCATCATCGTCATCGCCATCGCCATCATCCTCGTATGCGTCATCATCATCAGCAGCATCATCAGCATCATCGCCAACAGCATCACAGCATCATCGTTAACATCATCATCGTCAGCATCACCACGTCATCTTAAGTTGCATCACCAGAAGCATCAGCATCATCATTTTCATCATCATCACGGCATCACCATGAGCATCAGCCACATCAGCATCATTAGCAGTATCATCGTCATAATCATCAGCATCAGCATCATCATCATCGTCATCCTAATGCTCAGTAACATCATCAACATCAACATCACCATCATCACCCTGCTCCTCCTCGTCGTCGTCGTCAGAATCACCGTCAGAGTCGTCGTGAGAGTCGCCGTCCTCGTCAGAGTCGTCAGAGTCGTCAGAGTCGGAGTTAGAGTCGGGGAGCCTTCGTCGTCACCACCAAGATCGTCATCCTCCTCCGCCTCCTCCTCATCATCGTTATGATCAGACTCACCATCATCATGCCCTCCTCCCCCTCCTCATATCCCCTCCTACTCTCCATTCGTCTCCCGTTCCTCATTCCCCTGGTCCGCCTCATAGGCCTCCAGAGACCTGTGGCTAGAGCCCCCCGGCTGGAGACTTCCTCAAGGGACCTCTGGACACCTCGGGAGACGCCATGCACATCGGGAGACATCCAGCCTCATCTTCCAGCTCCTCCTCCTCCTCTAGCTCGCCCTCCTCCCCCTCCTCCTTCTCATCATCACCATCACCATCACCATCATCACCATCACCCTCCTCCTCCTCGTCTGAACCGCTGCCATAGTCGTCGTCAGATTCGCCATCGTCGTCAAACTCGCCGAAGTCGGATTCGGAGCCCTCATCCTCGTAATCAACCTTATCCTCCTCCTCCTCCTCCTCCTCCTCCTCATCATCATCATCATCATCATCATCAGCATCAGCATCATCATCATCATCATCATCAGCATCATCATCATCATCATCATCAGCATCGTCATCGTCATCATCATCATCATCATCATCAGCATCATCATCATCATCATCAGCATCATCATCATCATCATCATCATCATCATCATCCTTGTCATCGTCCTCCTCCTCCTCCTCATCCTTCGCCTCCTCCCCGTCATTATCATCACCATACGCGGCATCAGCATCACCATTACCACCACCACCATCGTCAACATTAACACCATCATCCTCACAACCACAGGCACGATGATTATGACCATCCTCATCACAATCACCATGACCACCATCAGCATCATCATCATCACAGCCGCCACCATTCCCATCGTCACCATCACGACCACCCCATCATCATCAGCATCATAATCATCACCATCACCAGCAGTATTTGGATAACCGTCCCCGGCATGTCGCGCTCTTTCCTGCTAGGGCCCGTAGTGCCTGGCATAGGTCACTCCTGTCTGACTCGCAGGTGCTGAAGCACGCGGCGGGGCGCAGCAATACTCACGCAGCGCACTGCGAGGTCCAAGGTGGCGCTGCCCGCCAGCGTGGTCGGCTCCCCGTCTGTGCCCACACAAACGATGATTGTCTTACGACAGCCATGCGACCATAAACCCCGCCTCTTTGGCAACGGTGGCGCAGGGGGTCCCGTCGACGAATTCCACGTGGGCTCCAAGTGTCCTCCCACGGTGGCGGCATCGGCCCCAGGCAGTCGATGGGCTCGGCCTTTCCAGCTGGCGCCACTACATACGTTGTCTGCCCCTTGTCGCGAGTTCAACTCGGGTGCTGCTGGTGAATGGAGATACTACCTCTGCGCCGCCGCAGCGCCGCATACATATCTCGTGGTATTCTTCGTATGCTGTTTAACGTCGTGTTCAACGTCAGGTTCCCACTCGCTCTATCGAGGGCGTGGCTGGGCATCATAGAAATATGCATATATTCGTACGCAGTTGGCTCTTGACGACTTTACGGTATTACCGTTCATTGGTGCTCACATTGCGGTAATCGCGCGCGTGGGAGACAGGCCAATCGTCTTCTCGCTCGTGGGCAGCATCATCAAGGGCTCCCAACTTCGCGCTTCGCGCTGCGCGAAGCGCGAAGTGCGAATAACTTCGCGCTCTCGCGCCGCCCCCCAAGGGGGAGAAGAGGAGGACGAGGAGGAGGGGGAGAAGGAACGAGGACCGCGAAGCGCGAAGCGCGAATAACTTCGCGCCCTCGAGGGAGCCCTTGCATCATCACGGTTTTTAGGCTTGTGGGCGGCAGCTTCGCCTCGTGGCGTTCCTGTTCGTAGACGGTCTCGTTGAGGTCCTTTCTGTCCACGCCTGCGCAACTCCTGCGGCGCTCACGCTCGTGAGCATCAGCCTCGTCAAGGGCTCCCAACTTCGCGCTTCGCGCTGCGCGAAGCGCGAAGTGCGAATAACTTCGCGCTCTCGCGCCGCCTCCCAGGGGAGAAGAGGAGGATGAGGAGGAATCGGAGCCGAACCGCGAAGCGCGAAGCGCGAATAACTTCGCGCCCTCGAGGGCGCCCTTGCCTCGTGGTGTTCAAACCAGATGGCGGAAGCTTCGTGGTCATCACGCCTGTGGGCGGCAGCTTCGCGGTGCTTACGATCGTGGGCAGCAGCCGCGTGGCGTCCAAACTCGCACGCGGCAGCTTCATGGCGATCACGCCCGTGGACGGCAGCTTCGTGGTGTTCAAGCTCGTGGGCAGCAGCATCGTGACGATTACGCTCGTGGGCGGCAGCCTCGTGGTGTCCCGCGCTCGTGGCGACAGGTTCATGATGGCCACGCTCGTGGGAAGCAACCGAATGGCGTTCATACCCGTGGGCAGCCATTTCGTAGCACCCACGCCCGATGGACGGCAGAATCGGTGTTTTCAAGCTCGTTGGCAGCAGCTTTGGGGCGCGCCCGCTCGCGGGCGGCAGCGCCATGATGATCACGCTCGTGAGCGGCAGCTCTGCGGAACAAGCACTTGTGAACGACAGCTTCGCGGCGTTCACGCTCGTGGGCTTCACAATCCCACCAGCCCTTTGGGCGTGAGTGGTTTAGGGAGTCCTCTCTGTTCTCAACCCCCCTTCTTCCCCATTCGGGGAGGGTTTACCCCTCCCCCTACCCCCTCCCCCTGGGCCTGGAGAGGTCCTTTCGCGGGTCGTCAGGGGGGGTCATGTTCGACTCCTGGGAGGGCTAAAAAACGACACCCCTCACGAGGATTCTGGCCCCGACGGGGGGAGGCAGAAAAAACCCTCTCCTCTTCTTTGAAGCCAAAATCAGTGATTTTATTACGGTTGTGGCCCCATTTTGGCCTTCTGAGGGGGCAGCGCTCATTAAAGCTCCCCTCTTCCTTCGAGGCAAAATCATTGAATTTACAAAGGTTTTGGGCTCATGTTGCCCTTCTCAGGGGGCAGCGCTCATTAAAGCTCCCCTCTTCTTTGGTCGATTCCCTCCAAGATGGCCCCAAGAAGCGCCCAGGAGGCACTAAGAGGCCCCAAGATGGCCCCAAGAGGCCCCCAGGAGGCCCCCAAGAGGCCTCCAAGAGGCCCCCAAGATATCCCCAAGAGGTCCCCAAGAGGCCCCAAGAGGCGCCGAAGACGCCCCAAGAGGCCTCCAAGAGGCTCTCAAAAGACATATACTACTACTTCTACTCCTACGACTACTCCTACGACTACTACTACTACTACTACTACTACTACTACTACTACGAATACTAGTATCACTACATCATCTCCTACAACTACAACTACAACGACTATTACGACTACTACTAGTTCTAGTTCTACTACTACTACTACTACTACTACTACTACTACTACTACTACTACTACTACTACCCCTACTACTACTACTACAAACTACTGGGACTACTACTACTGCTACCACTGCTACTAGTACTACTGGGACTACTACTACTGCTGCTCTTAGTACTAGGACTACTACTTCTACTATTACTACTACTCAGATTCCTGCTACTACCACGACAACTACCACTACAACTACTACGACTACCATCACTACTACTGCTTCTAGTACTGCTACAACTACGACTACGACTACTACTACTACTACTACTACTACTACTACTACTACTACTACTACTACTACTACTACTACTACTACTACTTCTACCTCTACTATTACTACTTCTACTCATGGTGCTACGGCCACTACTACTACCAGCACTACTACTACTACTACTACTACTACTACTACTACTACTACTACTACTACTACTACTACTAGGACTCCTACTACGGAGAGCCCGAACGACTCGCACGCGGACGAGGTGCCCGGACGCCTCACACCAGGAGAAGCCCAAACGACTCACCCCAGGACGAGGGGCCCGAACGACTCACACCACGAGGAGCCCGAACGACTCACACCAGGACGAGGGGCCGGAACGACTCACACCAGGACGAGACGCCCGAACGACTCACACCACGAGGAGCCCGAACAACTCACACCAGGAGGAGGGGCCCGAACGACTCACACCAAGACGAAGAGCCCGAACGACTCACACCACGAAAAGCACGAACTACTCACACCAGGAAGAAGGGCCCGAAAGACTCACACCAGGACGAGAGCCCCGAACGACTCGAACCACGAGAAGCCCCAACGACTCACACCTGGACGAAAGCGCCCGAACGACTCACACAACGAGGAGCCCAGACGACTCACACCAGGCATAGGGTCCCGAAGGACTCACACAAGGACGACGGGGCCGAAGGACTCACACCACGAGGGCCCCCAACGACTCCCACCAGTCCTCGTCGTCGTCGTCGTCGACGTCGTCGTCGTCGTCGTCGTCGTCGCCGCCGCCTTCGTCGTCGTCGTCGTCGACGTCGACGTCGTCGTCGTCGCGGTTGTGGTCGTCGTCGTCGTTGCGGTCGACAACGTCGTCGTCGTCGGGTGCGTCGTCGTTGATCAGATCTTCGCTGTGGTCGTCGTCTCCGCTGAGTCCCTCTTGCCTCCCACCGCCTCGTCCATCTCCCGCTCCCCTCACAAGGAGGATGTACAAGGAGGCGGGAGGAAGGAGGAACAGGGGAGATATGCGGGGCCAAGCGGACACACGCCTGAAAAACACGACTGTCGGCATGCTTCGCAAGAGTTGCTGCTGTGAGATGGGCTGGTGGGGATACGCGAAGCGTAAAGAATTTTCGTGCCCATCACGCCCGTGAGCGGCAGCTTCGATGCGTTCTCGCTCGCGGGCGGCAGCCCCGGGATGTGCCCGCCAGTGGGCGGCAGCTTCAGGGTGTTCACGCTTGTGGACTGATGCTTCTTCGTGGAGTTCACTCTCGTGGGCGACAGCTTCGTGGTGTTCACGCTCGTGGGCGCCAGCATCGTGGTGTTCACGCTCGTTTGCGGCAGCGTCGCGGCCTTCACGCTCGTGGGCTCCAGCTTCGTAGAGGTCGCGCGCGTGCCCGCGCTCGTGGGCCGCTGTCTCGTGGCGTCCACGCTCTTAGGCGGCAACTCCGTGGTGTTCACGCTCGTGGGCGGCATTCGCATGGAGTCAAAGCTCGTGGGTGCGAGTTTCGTGGTGTTCACGCGCGTGTCCCTCCTGTACTGGGTGATGACGCTATTTGGGTCATCATTATCAGGATAATCGTCTTTGACGTTGTGCTCGTTCCTCCTAGGGCCAGTGGTGCCTTGCACAGGCCACTCCTGTCTCACTCGCAAGGGCTGCGGCAAGCGGCGGGGCGCAGCAACACTCGCCGCGACGCACTGCGAGGTCCAAGCTGGTGCTGCACGCCAGCGTGGTCGGGTCCCCGCCTGTGCCCACGTAGACGTTGATGGTCGTTCGACAGCCATGCGACCAGAGATCATCATCACCACCATCATCGTCATCACCTTCTACATCATCATGGTCATCACCGTCGCTTCATCATCATCACCAGTATCATCAGCACCATCATCCGCATCATCATCGGCAGCAGCATGTTCACCACCATCAGCAGCAACAGCATCGCAATCCGCAGCATCATCATCGACATCATCATCACCAGCAACAACAGCAGCCGCAATAGCAACCGCAACAGCAACATCATCATTCTCGTCGTCATCACCACCGCTACCGTCACCATCGCAATCGTTAGCATCATTGCAATCAGCATCATCATCCTCATCACCACCACCACCATCCTCATCATCATCATCATCATCACCACCACCACCGTTATCAGCATCATAAACGTCCTCAGCGTCATCATCGCACTCGTCATGGCAATCGTCATCACCAAAATCCGCATGAGACCACATGGTCGCCACCGTCATCCTCAACATCATTATCATCATCATCATCATCATCATCATCATCATCATCAGCATCATCAGCATCACCATCATGATCATCAGCAGCATCATCAGCATCATCAACATCAACAGAATCAGCATCATCAGCGGCATGAGCATCATCATCGTCATCATCATCATCATCACCATCAACATCAACATCATCATCATCATCATCATCATCATCATCATCATCATCATCATCATCATCATCGTCATCATCAGCATTATCATCATCGTCGTCAGCGGCGGCGTCGGCGTCATCGTCATCGTCGTCGTCGTCATCGTCATCGTCATCATCACCACTAGCGTCATCATCATCATCATCATCATCATCATCATCAGCAGCAGCAGCAGCAGCAGCAGAAGCAGCAGCAGCAGCAGCAGCACCATCGTCCTCATCGCCATCACCGTTACCGCCACCACCGCCACCATCACCATCGTCCCCATCATCCTCATCACCATCGCCACCTCCAACGCCACCTACCGCACTCGGTGGGATGCCAGCTGTGCACCTGCACCGACCCCTGGCCGAGCGGGGCTCGGGATCGGCGCACACCCTGGATTGGTGCAGGTGCACAGCTGGCGGCCGCCGACCCCATGGCGGCGGGCGTGCACGCGGGGGGGGGATCTCCCGAGGCCGACGGCGACGCCCGCGAGAGAGGTGCTCCTGAGGCCGGGCCCGGGCGCGGGAGAGGGGCTCTCCTCTCTGCCGTGCTCCTCCTCCTCCTCCTCCTCCTCCTCCTCCTCCTCCTCCTCCTCCTCCTCCTCCTCCTCCTCCTCCTCCCCCTCCCCCTCCCCCTCCTCCTCCTCCTCCTCCCCCTCCTCCCCATGATGGCCTCAAGAGGCCCCCAAGAGGCCCCCAAGAGGACACCAAGCGGCCCCAAGAGGCCCCCCCAAGGCACCCAAGACGCACAAGAGCCCCCCAGAACCGCCGAGAGACCCCCAAGACGTCCCGAGAGGCCTCCGAGAAGCGCCCAAGAGACATCCCAAGAGGCTCCGAGAGGCATCCACAAGACCTCTGGCCCTTTTGCTTGCCCTCCTCCTCCTGCCCCTTCCTCCTCTTACTCCTTCTTTTCCTCCTTTTTTTCCTCCTCCTCCTCCTCCTCCTCCTCCTCCTCCTCCTCCTCCTGCTCCTCCTCCTCCTCCTCCTTCTCATTTGATTCATTTTCCTTCTCCCAACCCCCTCATCCATCCATCCAGCCTCATATTTTTCCTCCTCCGTCCTTCGCACGGCTCGGCCGTCCCCCTCTTTGCTCCCGCACTTCCCTGATCACCTCAACTCGCCTGGACATCGTTTCTGGATGGGCTGGTAGGGATATTTTTTTAGTCAGCGGCCGCGGGTGAGCGCGCCGGCGGCGAGTCAGGTCAAAGCGGGCTACGCAGAGACGAATTAGGCAGAGGAAACGCGGGAAAAATAGAGCAGAGCAACGCGCGAGGCGAAGGCTAAGCGCCGGCCGAGGCCTCAGGTGAATGGCTGAGGGGACTGAGACTGAGGGGAACTGCCAACGCGCAAAGCTGCAAGTCCGTCGAGCGCGCCATACGTCGGAAAGTTAACGACGGCCAGGGACAACTCCGAGAGAGAAAACGCGATACCGTGCCTCAGACGACTGCGTGGGCACCAGGGTGGCCGTGGCCAACGAACCGTCGGTCGAGGTAGGAAAGAGAAATGCACAGGCGATGCCCCGGACGTCGGCGAAGCGCGAGAACCAGAGTGGTCCAAAGGACCGTCGGGCCGAGGAGATGTCGCCAGGAGGCGAGAGCGTTGGCAGGCTGGGCTCCCAGGGTGGCGGAAGCCGAGAGACCCCTAGGCAGCAGTACGCACGAGTGCGGGGAAGCGGCATAGCCGCGACGCGGCCAAAATGGCGCGGGTCACCACGTACCTGTGCGAGAGAGGGTGTCAGGTTGACCCAACACGGGCCCGACTGGGCACAACGCACAGGGCTGCTGGTGGGGATACGCGTATCGTCTGGAATGTGCAAAAAAAATCACGGATGGAGGGCGGTCCGCTTTTTAAATAGATGGCAAGAGCTTCACGTATGGAGAGCAGTCCGCTTTCAGAATGTGGCTCTCGCCGCAGCGCCGCTCACATTCGTCTAAATGTGGCTCTCACCTCAGCGCCGCGCGCAATCGTCGTAAATAAATGTAAGAGTTACACTGATGAAGCGGTTCCTTTTCAAAATGTGGCTCTCGCCCAGGCGCCCAGCACATGCGTTCTAAAAACTGCAAGAGTTCACGGATGGAGGGCGGTTCCTTTTCTCAAAATGTAGCTCTCGCCTTAGCAAGGCGCACGTTCGTCTTCAGATTTTGAAGCCGTTTCGAAGATTATCATGGCTAACGTCCCAGAAATGGTGTGTTGGCACGATGTCGGAACATCAGGGCGCAACAGTCACGTTGATTCGCCGCGCCACGGCTGGCGGGAGCGCCCCTCTCAGGCAAAGTCTGCGCGGCGCCGACGCGGGAGCGACAATCTCGTCTGCGCTCGCGCCCACGAAGTGGCGAGCGCAGAACGCGCGCCGCGCCCAAGGGGAAGCTCAAATCTCCAAAAATTAGCGCGGTGCCGAGGCGAAAGCGCGGGATCGCACCCCGTCCCCCACGCACCTGCACACGTCGAGAAACGGAACGTCATTGTTGAGAGGAAGAGCACTGGCCTGCAAGATTGGTTTAACAGGCACGATGAATAGTTCCCGGTTCGGCTCCTTTCAGCCAGCGTGGTGGCAGAGTGTGAGCAGAGTGTGGCAGAGTGTGAGCATGTTAAGTCGTGGAAGAATGTCAAGGTCTGCCTGGTAGGGTTTCTGAAAGTCTAATCCCGGGCCGCTCCTCCCTCTACCAGCAGACTTATGCGTGCACCGCCCCTCCTTTTCGATGCAACTTCCCTCGTGCCCGCTCGAGGATGGTGCGCTTCCAGCATGGCTGCTGACACCTACTTAATCCCCCATCCCAGGCGTGCCCGCTCGAGAATGGTGCACTTCCCACACGGCAGCTATTGCCTGAACCCCCCTTCCACGCGTGCCCGCTCGAGGATGGTGCACTTCCCGCATGGCAGCTAACGCCTGACCCCATCATTCCCTGCGCACCCGCTCGAGGCAAAATTGTCCCCGCATTCCCAGGCGCTGCTCCCAAGTGCTCCAGGGCCTCCCATATCACGGACCCCTTGTAAAAAAACAGTGGGTACGCGCCCCGAGCTTACAAGACGGCCCGTGCAGGCAACCAAAGACACCAAAATGGCCCAAGATGCCTCGAATACTGCCCAAGATGACCCCAAGGCGGCCGAATATTGATTCAAGGCGGCCCAAGATGCCTCCAAATGGTCCTACAATGGCCGCACGAAGACCTCCAACAGGGTCAAGAAAAGCCACCATCATTGATTTCCCTTGGGTTTTTGAGGGAGCTTCGCATTATCGCCTTTTCGGGCTGTTGTCAGCCCAAGACGGCAAAAATTTGACTCCACGATGGCCAAAGAGGCAGCCAAGACGGCCCAAGACGGCCTCGGGACGGCCTCCCGTGGGAACCAAGACGGCCTCAATAGGCCCTTCGACGGTCCAAGACGGCGCCAAGACCGCCCCACGACGGTCCCCGGACACCTCACCCACCACACGGCCAAGAGGGCCCCAAGATGGCCCAAGAGAGCCTCAAGAGGCGTAAGAGGTCTCCAAGACAGCGAGAGAGGGCCCCAAGACTGCCTCACAGGAGGCCAAGACAGCCCCAAAACGGCCCAAACGACTCCTCCTCCTCCTCCTCCTCCTCCTCCTCCCTCCTCCTCCTCCTACTAATCCTCCGCCTCCTCCTCCTCCTCCTCTCCTCCTCCTCCTCCTCCTCCTCCTCCTCTTCTTCCTCTCCTCCTCCTCCTCCTCCTCCTCATCCTTATCCCTTCTCCCTCCTCCTCCTCCTCCTCATCCTCCTCCTCCGCCTCCGCATCCGCCTCCGCCCCGCCTCCGCCTCCGCCTCCACCTCCGCCTCCGCCTCCTCCTCAACCTCCTCCTCCTGATGCTTTTCCTCCTCCACCTCCTCCTCCTCCTCCTCATCCTCCTCCGCCTCCTCCTCCTCACCACCACCACCACCACCACCACCACGAACGTCTTCATCACCACCACCACCACCACCACCACCACCAACAACAACCACAACAACAACAACAACAACAACAACAAAAACAACAACAACAACAACAACAACAACAACAACAACAACAACTACAACAACACCACCATCCTCATCCTCCTCTTCATCCCGTCGTCATCATCATCATCATCATCATCATCATCAGCATCATCATCATCATCATCATCATCATCATCATCATCATCATCATCATCATCATCATCATCATCCTCTTCATCCCGTCGTCATCATCATCATCATCAGCAGCATCAGCATCATCATCAGCATCATCATCAGCAGCAGCATCATCAGCAACAGCAGCATCAGCATCATCAGCATAATCAGCATCAGCATATTCATCATCATCAGCAGCAGTATCATCATCAGCATCATCATCTTTATCATCGTCGTCCTCCTCCTCATCATCATCATCATGCTCATCATGAGCAGCATCATTATCACCATCACCATCGCCATCATCATCACCATCATCATCATCAGCAGCATCATCATCATCATCATCATCATCATCATCATCATCATCATCATCATCATCATCATCAGCATCGGAATCATCATCATGGTCATCAGCATCATCATCATAGTCACCATCGGCAACACCTAAATCATGGTCATCATCATCAGCAGCAGCATTATCAGCATAATCAGCATCATCACCAGCAGCATCATCACCAGCAGCATCATCATCAGCATCAGCAGAAGCATCAGTATCATCATCAGCAGCATCCGCATCATCATCATCATCATCATCAGCATCAGCATCATCATCATCATCATCATCATCATCATCATCATCATCATCATCATCATCATCGTCATCAGCATCAGCATCATGGTCATGATCATCATCCGCATCCTCGTCGTCACCATCAGCACCATCACCATCACCATCATCATCGTCAGCATCAGCAGCATGATCAGCAGCATCAGCATCACCAGCAGCAGCATCGTCATTCTTATCAGCAGCATCATCAGATTCAGCATGATCATCAGCATCAGCATCATCGTCATCAGCAGCATCATCATCACCATCATCATCATCATCATCATCAGCATCGTCATCATCATCAGCATCATCACCATCATAATCATCATCGGCATGATCATCATCATCATCATCAGCATCAGCATCATCATCATCAGCATCATCCTCATCGTCAGCATCATCATCCGAATCAGCATCAGCATCAGCATCATCAGCATCATCAGCAGCATCATCATCGGCAGCATCATCATCAGCATCATCGAACTCATCTGCATCAGCATCATCACCGTCGTCGTCCTCGTCATCGGCAAATGCTGCATCACCATCGTTTTTCATCATCCGCATCGTCATCATCATCAGATTCATCAGCATCATCAGCATCATCATCGTCGTCATCATCGTCATCAACAGACTTTGCAGCATCATCATCATCATCATCAGCATCATCATCATCATCATCATCATCATCATCAGCATCATCATCATCATCATCATCCGCATCAGCCTCATCAGCAGCATCGTCATCAGCAGCATCATCAGATTCATTTTCGTCATCATCAGCATCATCATCGATATCATCATGTTCATCGTCGGTATTATCATCATTATCGTCGTCGTCATCGTCATCATGTTCATCATCATCAGCAGCACCATGACCGTCATCATCATCAGCAGCATGAAACATCATCATCATCATCAGCAACATCATCATCACCATCGTCGTCGTCATCATCATCACCATCGTCGTCATCACCCCCACCATCCACATAATTCTCGTCATGCTCTTGAGGGCTCTCCCAAGCCTGTAGACACGCGGTGTCACACAAAACGGCCTCTCGTGCTCCATCGAAACGTCGCCACCCAGAATGCTGCGCTGGCACAATCACGGGATGTGCCGCAGGCAGCTGGATACTAATAAAGAATCCGCCGACCCTTCTGCCTGTGGAAGACGATGTCGTCGTCGTCGTTGTCCTTGTCGTCGTCAACGTCGTCCTCGTCGTCGTCCTCGTCCTCGTCCACGTCGTCGTCGTCGTCCTCGTCCTCGTCCTCGTCCTCGTCAGCGTCGTCCTCGTCCTCGTCCTCGTCCTCGTCCTCGCATGAGTCCCAAGGACATTAGGGTTCAAGGAAAAGGAACGTCGCCGTGACGTCGAAGGGAAGCCCCCTCCCTTCATCCCTGCCCTGCCGAGGGGGGGCGTCCTGGGGGGGTTCTTTGGGGGGCGGGGTCCCGGAGAGGGGGGTCCCAGGTCAGAATACCGCCCCCCCGGGGTCCGGGGGGGCGTCGCCAGCAGGGGTCCTGGGGGACGTCCCCCCTTCACTGTCGGCGGCACCAGCCGCAAGGCCTTCGCAATAAGGATGCGCACGGCAACGGCACAGCGTGGCGGCACAGCGACGCGGCACAATGCGGCGGCACAGCGTGGCGGCACAGCTTGGCGGCACGTCGTTGCGGCAGGGGGTATCCTCCACAATCGGGAACGCACGCAGGGAAAGCCAAGACCGCTCGGACGAATCCCTTTCCTTCTGACGTGCGCAGCCTCGCATGGCTGAGAAGAGGAACGAGAAGACCAAGAAAACAGTTGCCGCAAAGAAGGTGCTCTCCTGCGCCCTCCTTCCTGATCTTTCCACGCCCTCCGACCCTGCACGACAGGCACCCGCGCAACCGCGGGCGCACGCCACTGCGGCAAGGCGGGAGGTCTTGACCTCGATCGAGGAGGAGGAGGAGGAGGCGGAGGAGCAGGAGGGGGAGGAGGAGAAGGAGGAGGAGGAGGAGGAGGAGAAGGAGGAGGAGGAGGAGGAGGAGGAGGGGGAGGAGGGGGGGAAAGAGAAGAAGGACGAGGAGGAGGAGGACCAGTGCAAAACCAAGAGTCATCAACGATGTTGGAATTAACCCTCCCTCCAAGCTCCCTCTTAATAGGCCTCCACAATGGTTCGTTTCCATTGAGGGAACTGCCCCGTTGGAAGACAACCGTTTGAAGATCCTGAAACATGCCAAAACATTGTTCTCGGGATTTCAACGCCACGTATCAACCTGACTGAAGCGTCTTGAAGATCCGGAATCGTGCCAAAACGCCATTTTAGTGACTTCAACATCGCGAATCAGCATAACTGCTGCACCCGCAAATCCTGAACCCTTCCAAAACACCGTTCCTGGTACGCTGATCGTGGGAATCCGTGAAACATTTGCGAATGTTGAAACAAAATGCGCACGGCGCTAAAGCGAAAGCCACGTTTTGAAAACCACCCGCCCTCAATCCGCGAAGCTCTTGCAAGCTGTTCAGAACAAATATGCACGGCGCTAAGGCGAGAGCCACATTTTGAAAACCACCCGCCCTCAATCCGTGAAACTCTTGCAAACGTTGAAACCAAATGTGCGCGGCGCCAAGGCAAGAGCCACATTTAGAAAACCACCCGCCCTGAATCCGTGAAACTGTTGCGAATGTTTAAAGCGAACGTGCACGGAAATAGGCGAGAACCACATTTTGAAAACCACCCGCCCTCAATCCGTGAAACTCTTGCGAATGTTGAAACCAAATTTGCGCGGCGCTACTGCGAGAGCCACATTTCGAAAACCACCCGCCCTCAATCCGTGAAACTCTTGCAAACGTTGAAACCAAATGTGCGCGGCGCTAAGGCGAGAGCCACATTTTGAAAACCATCCGCCTTCAATCCGTGAAACTTTTGCCAATGTTGAAAGCGAACGTGCACGGCGCTGACGCGACAGCCACATTTTAGAAACCACCCGCCCTCCACCTGTGAAATTGCTGTCACTTTTGAAGCTGTAGAGTCATAATGCATGGGGAGGAAGTCTCAGGCGAAACGCCCCTGTCCTCGGGGTGCGACAGGGAGGAGTTATCTATACGGAGAAGGAATGGAGGGAGGAGGAAGAGGAGGAGGGGGAGGAGGAGGAGACCTTAGACCTTCGACCAACTCATGGAATCCTGACTGTGCACCCTGCCGCACTGCACCACTGCCTGAATTCAAGCTGCATTTCGACACGCACTAGGACTCTGAGGCGGGTCACTACGGACCCCACTTTACTCACTGAGGCGAGACCTTCGCTCACCCCAGCAGAGGCACTGGCCCCGTCTGACAGGCCAGCGGGCACGCAGCCCGCAAGAGGCCGTCAGCCCACAGGCTCAGGAAGCTCCTCTCCTCCCCCGGCCCCGCTCCGACCCACCACCCCGCCCCCTTCCTCTATCAAGCAACGAGCGGCTGCGAGACAGCACTACAGTCGGGATAGGCGGCAGCCCAGGGTCACTGCATGTTGCAGCAGTTCGCCCAGGTCGGCCCAGCACATCTGGCGCCACCAATCCTCTAGAAATCAACTCTTGCAGCCGCGAGCTCGTACTCAAGCCCCGCCGGACTTGTTCACCCAGGCCATAAGCGCCCGCTCGATGGGCCCCTCGGAGCTGAACCCAGCAGGAACTCTCCGCCCTCGGCCTCGATCACCGCCTCCAAGATTCGAGGCGCTTCCACTCCCATTGGTTTGGTGAAGTCCGTCCTCATCATGATGATACACCTGTTCTCCTTGCGCAGAGGCCTGCACCTGAAGTACGGCACTGCCCTCCCAATCTCCTTCAGCGGCGTCTCCTCCCTCACGCACTGTGCCCACCATTCCTTGCTGTCCTGCTTGAGTGTCTTCTCGGCCTCCTCCGTAGACCCCGCTGTAGGAGTTCGCGTGGCGCAAAACTGCATCGCCGACACGAATATGCGCATGTGTGGCGGACCCCTCGCTTTGAAGCCCTGCTCCACCCCCTCGGCCTGCTTGGCCCTCATGTCTTTGCTCTGGTCGTCGCACTTCTTGCCTGACACCGCCAGGCACGCTGGAGGCCCTCGATCGAGGGCGATGTCCAACCTGAGGAACACGGCGCTCGCCACGCCCCCGAGCTCGCGCGTCGCGGTGAGCAGCAGGCGCACGACCTGAGCCACGACCTTCGCCATGTCCTTGCCGCCCTTGCCGCCGTCCTTCTTGGCCGTCTTCGCGCGGCCTCCCGTCGCGCTGCCTGCTGCTCCAGCGCTGGGCGGTTCTGCATTGTCGCCCTCGCGCTTCTTGCCGCTGAACCACGATGGCATCGCCAGCTCCATCTTGAGCTGCTCTCTGACGCGCAGTACGTTCGGCACTGAATGGAGGCAACTTCCACGGAGTATGCTCAGAAGCCAGATGGTTACATAAATCAGGGAGATCATCAGCTTCATAGTCACATAATGGACACTTCAATGATCGAGGCTGAAGTAACTCCCCCAGCGCCCACGGCCCAGTCGCACAACAACTGCCCCTCCGAATTGAGCCCAAGAGATGCCTCGAAGCTGATCTTACTCGAAAATATATGCCTGCTGTGCACACAAATGCTTGCCGGCGTGCTCACATGCGCTAGACTACGTACATTGTGCTGCGCCCTGTAGCGATGCATTAATGCTTTACGTGTGCGAAAAGCAGCCCCACACAATCCCGTCTCCGTACTTGCTCTACATCTAAGCTGTGGATCCCCATCAGGAGCTGCTGGAGGTCTCAAGCCTTTCAGACGCCAATAGGAAACCTGTTGGCGGGACCTGAACCCGAGACCTCGAAGCCCTGAGCACTCCCATATCTTGCATACAAGAATCCTCCATCTCCCCCTTAAGTATGAACGCGTTCATGTCATTAAGCAGCAAATCGATCGCCTCGCTTTCGACGACCCCTGCGGCAAACTCGAGATCGCGCGTCATCTGGCTCAGCCACGGGGACGCTGCCTCAGATGGAACCCCCTCGAGCAACTGCGGTGGGAAACCACGCTCTGCCTCGCCCTCTAGGTCCCCGAGCATCGCGCACAACGGCTGGATATGATGGTCGGATCTCGCTGCCCAACTCTGGCACCACTTCAATCGACGAATTCCCATCCCACACTCGCTGTCCAAGAGTCGCCAAAAGAGAAGGACCTGGGAATGGGAAAGGGACCTCGTGTGATTTTCCTCCTTGTGCGCGGCACGACCAAGCATCGCAACTCGAGCCAGCGAGGCCAAGCAACTGCCCAAGCGACGGCAGTCGGCCATGCTGAACACAAACGCATCCAAGCCAGAGAAGAGGGCATTCTGCGCATTGCCCACCAGCAAGAGCCTGCGCAGCTTAAAAGGGATCGCCAGCGACCAGATGCCGCCGACTCTGTAGCATGCAGCCCGCGCTGCCGAACATCTCCTAGTGACCTCCTGATGACTAGAGTCACGCACCCGAACGTGGGGCCCCAGGTACCGCACACTATCATTGATGTTGCCATGGATGCCCGAGATACCTGTCCGAACCATCTGTCGAGCGCGATTTCCCAGGGACGCGAAGTACGTCAAAAACTCGTGCTTCCCTAAGTTCTGAACGTACCCGAACGGCTGCAACTCCGAATCGTAAACCTCGCCCATCTCACGAACCTCCCCGAATAAGCCCCCCAGGGTCATCTCGTCGGAGGCCACGACTGGTTTGTTTACATCATCTGCATATTTCAACGAACTGAGGTCACTCTGGAAATCCTGCCATTTCGCCACCCAGAAGCGGGACATCGGGTGCGATCGACTCCACTGATAAGCCCATTGAAGCGTGGCCCAAGAAAAAGTACCTAGGAACGCGGCCACCGTGAAAAGGGGGGCCCATGACGCCGCCCTGGAACGGCTTGACCAACAGGGAGCCCTCTTCCGCAATTAACTCAACCATGCTATTCTCGTAACGTTGCTGACAGAGGGCACGGTTCTCCTCCGAGGCGGAGTGGGCGATGGTGATCTCTAATTCGGACCAGTCCGAGCTCCCAAAGGCGTTCGCCCCATCCTTGAGGCTCGTCACGAAAGATCGCCGAAGACGGCACAATCGCCGGCAATTCACCTGGGCGATGAAAATAGCAGCCTCGAGCCTCCAGTGGGCGACGAAGCGATGATTTTGTTGAGAGGGCACAATCTTCAACATGCTGGAATAGAACGCTTTTCCCAGAACAGGCAGCACGTGTACTACTCTTCTCCCTCGGGGACCGTGTTGAGCACTTATTGGAAGCCCTGCCCCTCGACTCCGATGCCGACGTAGCGGGGCCACCTGGAAGTGTCGAACCTTCGCGAGGCCCACTGAGAGGATCCACCAGAACCCAGGAACCTTGGGCATGGGCGCGCCACAACCTACTCCCTCTTTTTTGCTGCGACGCCCTCCAGTTCGGGAATAGTAGCTGATGTCAAAGTTCGACAGGAGCACTGCCATCTGGAACAGCCCGCCTCTTCGGAGCCTTCTCGATGTAAGACCTTATCAACTTCAAATCCTGCTGGGCAAGCTCCTGTTCCTCCTCCGCTACGTCCCAGTCGTAGACCCCCCCCCTCTCTCTGCCCGCCAAGCATCCCAGTCCGCCTCCTCCACCACCATACCTCCTTCACCCCCAGGAGATTGCCAAACTTGGGGCCACTCCTCCCGACTGGGAGGGGGCCCCTGCGCCAGGCGCTCATCTCTATTCTTCGGGCCGGTTCTGCAACGAGCTGCACGCCTGGATAATGGGAGCGCTTCAGAAGTATACCTCCTGCGCCACTGCCCCGATGCCCCTTCAATCAACAGAGAGCGAAGGGATCGCGCAGCACGCCGACGCTCAGCAGAGAGTCAGCGGAAAGAACGCGGAGCTCATCATCCACCTCCTGTGCGTCTGCTTCAGACATGCCAAGTTTTGAACCACGAAATCGAACTCGCTCCGCCAGTAGTTGACGACGACGCTCAGCACTCTCCTTATATTCAGGACTGGTACGACTAGATACAGAAAAAAGACGCTACCCAGCAGTAGTGACCGCATCCTCCATCCGTTCGAACAGCTCATCTGGGGATGCTTGATCTTTCAAGTATACGAAAGGTAACTTGTCGATCTCTTCCTACGCCGCGGTGAGAAAGTCACGCCTGCACTTGCCACTCTGCAATGACGCCATTATGAGATCACGATTCCAGCCCACACGAGCCGAATATGGTCCTCCAAGCAAGCCCGCTTTATCATAAGTCATCGTACACATGACTGGTATATGATCCCGAGGGGATTGTCCTCGAACTGCCTGCAATTTTGCCCCCAGCCCTTTCAGCGGGTAGCACCCTCTCGATGCACCCTCTGGACCGAAAAAAATGTTGTAGCTGGCCAGCCGTGTTGCCCGCCACCATGTAGTGGGACTCCATACATTATCTGAGAAGTTGTCCTGCACCTCGAGGAAGCTGCTCCTGCGCGGGGACATCTATTACCACCGATGAATCAATATCTTCCTACCCATGGGATCCACGAGACTGACCAAGACCATCGTTGAGATCACAATATAGCAGCGGGGTACACCTATGTGGCAGTTCGCGCAACACCATTGAAATCCACGCCACCAAGAGACGTACTGTAGCGAAATACTGAGGCCGATGAGCGCGATACCTCGGGCGTGGAAGAAAATACACCACCATCGGACATGTATATATCAGACCACTTTTTGCTCTGGCCGCCAGCGCTCTCCCTGTGGCCTCAGGGGGACTGACCCACGTTCTCATAATATTCTGCTCTCGAACATGACTACCAAATCCCAGTGCACACCCGCAGCTGGTTACTATACGGCGACTTGTAATACGGCGATTCCAGAACCAAACGCCCTGCACATCGTTGTCTAAGAACTCGCAAACCCTGCTGCGGATGATCCACACACTTGGTCCCTGCCAAAGCCACTGCGTCGAAATTTCTGGTTTCGCCCATTATCTCACTCAGACGATCGCCGCTCGCCCACAGCGGGTTGAAGCCCAGGAAACGGAGAGAAGACATTGCATCCCCCCGCCGAAGGCCCCACCTCGCCCGACGAGTGGGAGACTCCACCAGGTTATCCTCCTGGCGGCGCGGCAAGCGGCGCCCTGTGCGCAAGCAGCTCGGACCGCTTGGAGGAGGAGGAGGAGGAGGACGAGGAGGAGAAGGAGGAGGAAGGGGAAGAAGGGGAGGAGGTCTGGACCTCGATCGCGGAGGAGGGGCAACCTCAACGGTCAAAGGACCCCCCTCTCGGAGGCGATGGTGAGGCCGGCCCGCGCCCGCACGCTGCACCGAGCGGGCGCTCTTGGCGAGGCACAGCTGCTGGGAGACGACCAAGAGCAGGGCGCGTTCCTCAGGCGCTCGCGGGCGGTCACGAGTGAAGGGGCCCAGGGACACACAAATAAACAGACACAAATCCCAGGATTCCCCCTATGTTTCCGTATATGCTCTGGGTTTTCGTTTTCCCCCCACTAAGCGGGCCGCAAGAATGGTGCGGCTTCCGCCGCCAAATGCGGCGATCGAAGATCTGAGATCGAGGCTTGGCGCGCTCCTCGGAAGCTCGAAGGCGGCCACCAGCTCGGGGTCCCCCGAGAACTCCTGAGGGACACACAGAACAGCAGAAATCTAAGCCATCGGAGCTCTGCGCGGATTGCTTGGATCGGCGCTGGGACCTCCCCGTCCCTGGCGCGCGAAGAGCGCACCAGAGGGCGTCGCCCGAAGCGCCGCCAGGGGGGGGGAGGGGGGGGGGGCGAGCACTCATCCAAGAAAAGCCCGCGCGGGACTCCTAGAGGCCACGCTCGTGCAGTTTTGCTTGCCTCGCGCGCCTTCACCAGCTCGGGCACCCGCCAGACGAGGACCGCCTCTCGCGGGAGGTGGACGGTTTCTATGGAGAGGGGGCTGGGGAGGAGGAGTATCCCGACCAGCGAAGGCTGGAACCAGGAGCCCCGCGGAGGATTCCACACCGCGGTGACCAGCGACTCTGACGAAGGTCCGGGCCTTTACTGTTGCGCGTTCGCAGGGCCTGCGGTCATTCGACCTGAACTGTTCGTCAGGCGGCGTCTTATCCTATCTTGTCTCATTCGGGGATGGACAGACCTCCCTTTAGTAAAACGTGGTTTAGTGAAAACGACTTCGGGCCCAAACCTGGCGGGCGCAAGCCTGGAAAATAACGGCCACGGCGCCCTCTCGAAAACCGAAAACGGACAATTCACTAATCGACGTGTCAGAGTGGGGGTTTTGTCCACCCCCGACTTATCCTATCTTGTCTCGTCCAACTGAAGGGGGCGGGGCTCGGGCGCCGGCGGCGCGCCTGCGACGCGCGGGCACGGGCGGAGGTCCACCTCCGCCGCTCTTCGAGGCTCCCGGGGGCGAGGCTCCGCGGCGGCGGATGCGGGATCGGGCAGCATCGAACCGGCAAAGCGAAGCGAATAGACATCTGCATCGATTCGGGCTGCATCGGCACGGAGTCAGAGTCGAGTCGGATCGGCTGCGCCAGGTCATGCAACCTCGAAGGGCAGAAGAATCACCGTCATAAACGAAGCCCCTCAGGCCAAGCCTTTTAGCAAAGGCACCGTAGGGGAGGGATCGAGCGGGGCAGGACTGCTCAGTGAACGCCCAGGGCTGTTTTTAAACGGACAACTGCGGTGGTCGGCGTGGATTCCGTGGGAGGACATAGGTACCGACACTGCGCGCCCTGCGTAGAAGAAGAAGGAGAAAGGAAGAAGAGAAAGAAAATTAACTAGGTCTGGGGTGAAACAGGGGGAGAGACGGAATTGATAAGGCTTCTGGCAAACCCTCCCAGCAGCAGGGAAACGCCACATCACGAAACACAGCGCTACGTCTTGGGCGAAGCAGGATTGCACCCCCGACCCATGTTGTCTTCACAGAACAGAAAAGCGAACGATTCCACATACATAACTTCCGCAGCGATCGGATGTCTTGGATCGACGCTGGAGTTTCCACCCTAGCGCGAGGCGCCGTCAGGGGGGTCCGGCGCCAATTCAAGAAATCCGCGGGGACCTCCGAAAGTTTACGTATGCTGATGCCGATCTGATGTGTTGCTTGACTGCGGGTAATACTGCTCATCTACTATCACCATACATGTGAGCCCTTCCATTGTACAGCTTCCCCCGTTGATTGCCGACACACCTCCGCCGTGCGTTCGGTGCTCCTCCTCCCCTCTCCTCCTCCTCCTCCTCCTCCTCCTCCTCCTCCTCCTCCTCTTCCTCCTCCTCCTTCTCCTTCTCCTCCTCCTCCTCCTCCTCCTCCTCCTCCCCTCCTTCTCCTCCTCCTCCTCCTCCTCCTCCTCCATCAGATTCCTCCTCCCTCCTCCGTTCTCCCTCTCATCCATTAAATGCCTCCTCATCCTCCCTCTTCCTCCTTTTCCTCACACTCTCCTCTCTTCTCTCCGCCCTATCACTGCTCCATCATCCAATCCCTCCTCAACCTTCCTGCCCTCCCTCCTTCCCCCCCTTCCCCTTCCGACAAACAGCTCCTCCCTGTCGCAACCCCAGAGTGTTGGTAAGGCGGGTCAGGCATTTCGCATCAGACTCCCCCACCATCTATGATCCTGGAGCATGAAAAATGCAACAGTCGGCGGTGGACGAACCTCCTTTTAGTAAACCACTCCTTGGTGAAAACGGCCTGGAACCAAAACCGATGGACCTGGACCCGCAAACATGACAACCGCGACGCCCTCTCTCGAACAGAAAACGGCCAGTTCCTCAATCGGCGTGTCAGGGTAGGAGGTCCATCCACCTCCGAGACAGCAATTCAAGGACGAAGGGCGAGTCTGCTTCACCGTGTGGTTCTCGCCTTCGCGCCGCGCACACTCGTCTTGCCTGTGCACAACAAGTTTAAGCATGGAGGGCGGGTCGTTGTCAGCATGTCGCACTCGTCGTCTAGCCGCGCACACTCGTCGCAAAAATTTGTAATCGCGTCAACGATAGAGGATGGTTATGTTTTCTAGAGGTGGCACGCGCTTTAGTTGGTAGTCCCCAAACGTGGTGGTGACAACACCTGGCGGTGAGTCTCGGGTGATTTGGTGTCACCACCCGGTTTGGGGACTCGTGCGGTTTTCCGAGGATGTCCCGGACACTGGGGGGTCCAGGAGTCACAAAACCCGGTAGTGACCCTGCGTCCCCAAACCCAGCGGTGGCGTTTTTGGGGATCCCAGGTCGCCACCTGGTATCTCACCACCCGGTTTGGGGGTTCCCAATTTAGTGCCACGCCTCGATAAATTACAAGCGGGTCTAGGATCCGTCTGGCTGAAGTCTCCGAGATCGCGATCTGGCACGATGGAAGAGTGTCGGGACGCAACAGTCACGTTGACTCGCGGTCTTGAAATCTAAGGAACAGAGTATTAGCGCGATGTAAGCCTGTCAGGGCGCCACAGTCACAATGGTTCGCGGCGTTGAAGTCACAGGAAAGGTGTTTCGGCACGATTGCTGACTATCAGGTGGTGGTTTTTCAATGGGGACCATTACCGTTCAGATTCTTAGAGAGAACTTGGAAGAAGGGTGTATTACAACATCGTTAATGCGCCGTGGGTTTACACTAGTCCGCCTCCGCCACCTCCTCCTCGTCCTCCTCATCCTCGTTCTCTTCCGCATTCTCCTCCTCCTCCTCTTGTTCCTCGGCCCACGTGTCCTCCGCGTCCGCCACAGCCTAACATTCCTCCGCTCTCCTCGTTCTCTGTTCCCTATTCCCTTTCCCACCACACAACCCCCTCACCCTCCTCTCGCATCCCCCCCCCTCATCCCTCCTCCTACTCCTCCCAGCAATCCCCCCCTTCCGCCACTCCTCCTCCTCCGCCTCCTCCTCTGCCTACTCCTCCTCTTCCTATTCGTCTTCCTCCTCCTCATCCTCCTACTCGTCTTCCTCCTCCTCCTCCGCCTCCTCCTCCTCCTCATCATCATCATCCTCCTCCTCCCTCCCCCACCGCCTCCTCCACCTCTTATCCTCCTCATCCTCATCCTCCTCCTTCCCTCCTCCCTCCTCCGCCTCCTCCTCCTCCTTCTCATCCTCCTCCTCGTCCTCCTCCTCCTCCGAGTCCTCTTCCTAGTCCTCCTCCTCCTCCTCCTCATCCTCTTCCTCCTCCTCCCCTCCTCCTTCTCTCTTCCTCCTCCTCCTCCTCCTCCTCCTCCTCCTCCTCCTCCTCCTCCTCCCTCCCCCTCCTCATATGCTTAGTCGTATCGTATCATTCGTCCTCCTCCTCTCCTCTCCTCCTCCTCCTCCTCCTCCTCCTCTCCTCCTCCGTACTCCTCTTCCTCCTCCTGATGGTTCTCCTCCTCCTCCTCCGCCTACTCTTCTCCTCCTCCTCCTCCTCCTCCTCCTCCTCCTCCTCATCATCATCATCATCACCATCACCATCACCATCACCATCATCATCATCATCATCATCATCATCATCATCATCATCATCATCATACCCTACTTTTCCTCCTCCTCATCATCCTCCTCCTCATGATTAGCATCATCATAATCATCATCAGCATCATCATCATCATCATCACCATCATCATCAGCATCATCATCATTATCGTCAGCATCATCATCATAATAATAAGAATCACCACCATCCTCACCGTCCGCATCATCATCAACATCAGCATCAGCTTCATCGTTAGCATCAGCATCATCATCAGCATCAGCAGCATCCTCAGCATCATCATCATCAACAACAACACCAACAACAACAAGGTACAGGCCGGCATGGTCCCCCCGGGGTCCGGGGCTTCACTTCCCGCGTCCGCCACAGTGGCGGAGGCCGGTCCCGCCCCCCCGGTGAGTCGGAGGGGGGGGGGGGGGGGAACACACAACACAACACAACGAATTCTGTATGAATTCTGTAATTCTGTAGGAATTCTGTATGAATCCTACACGCTCCCTACGGATTCCCATCGGACTCCGTTCGGGACCCTCTAGGAGTCTTTGGATCCCTCCAGGGACTCTATAGAATCCCTGTGGATCCCTCCAGGGACTCTATAGAATCCCTGTGGATCCCTCCAGGGACTCTATAGAATCCCTGTGGATCCCTCCAGGGACTCTATAGAATCCCTGTGGATCCCTCCAGGGACTCTATAGAATCCCTGTGGATCCCTCCAGGGACTCTATAGAATCCCTGTGGATCCCTCCAGGGACTCTATAGAATCCCTGTGGATCCCTCCAGGGACTCTATAGACTCCCTCCCCTCCAGGGACTCTATAGAATCCCTGTGGATCCCTCCAGGGACTCTATAGAATCCCTGTGGATCCCTCCAGGGACTCTATAGAATCCCTGTGGATCCCTCCAGGGACTCTATAGAATCCCTGTGGATCCCTCCAGGGACTCTATAGAATCCCTGTGGATCCCTCCAGGGACTCTATAGACTCCCTCCAGGGACTCTATAGAATCCCTGTGGATCCCTCCAGGGACTCTATAGACTCCCTCCAGGGACTCTATAGAATCCCTGTGGATCCCTCCAGGGACTCTATAGAATCCCTGTGGATCCCTCCAGGGACTCTATAGACTCCCTCCAGGGACTCTATAGAATCCCTGTGGATCCCTCCAGGGACTCTATAGAATCCCTGTGGATCCCTCCAGGGACTCTATAGACTCCCTGTGGATCCCTCCAGGGACTCTATAGAATCCCTGTGGATCCCTCCAGGGACTCTATAGAATCCCTGTGGATCCCTCCAGGGACTCTATAGAATCCCTGTGGATCCCTCCAGGGACTCTATAGAATCCCTGTGGATCCCTCCAGGGACTCTATAGACTCCCTGTGGATCCCTAGGGACTCTATAGACCCTGTGGATCCCTCCAGGGACTCTATAGACTCCCTGTGGATCCCTCCAGTGACTCTATAGAATCCCTGTGGATCCCTCCAGGGACTCTTTTGACTCCCTCCAGGGACTCTTTTGACTCCCTGTGGATCCCTACAGGGACCCTCTAGACTCCCTGTGGATCCCTACAGGGACCCTCTAGAATCCCTGTGGATCCCTACAGGGACCCTATAGAATCCCTCCCTACAGGGACCCTATAGAATCCCTCTGGATCCCTACAAGGACCCTACAGGGATCTGAGAGGATCCCTGTGGATCCCTACAAGCATCCTAGAGGATCCCTGTGGATCCCTACAAGCATCCTAGAGGATCCCTGTGGATCCCTACAAGCATCCTAGAGGATCCCTGTGGATCCCTACAAGCATCCTAGAGGATCCCTGTGGATCCCTACAAGCATCCTAGAGGATCCCTGTGGATCCCTACAAGCATCCTAGAGGATCCCTGTGGATCCCTACAAGCATCCTAGAGGATCCCTGTGGATCCCTACAAGCATCCTAGAGGATCCCTGTGGCTCCCTACAAGCATCCTAGAGGATCCCTGTGGATCCCTACAAGCATCCTAGAGGATCCTTGTGGATCCCTACAAGCATCCTAGAGGATCTGTATGGATCCCTACAAGAATCCTAGAGGATCTGTGTATGGATCCCTTCAAGAATCCTGGAGGATCCCAATGGATCCCGACAGGGATCCTGGAGGATCCCAATGGATCCCTATTGGGATCCTGGAGGATCCCTGTGGACCCCTACAGGGAACCTGGAGGATCCCAATGGATCCCCACAGGGATCCCCCTACAGGGATCCTAGAGGATCCCTGTGGATCCCTACAGGGATCATGGAGGATCCCTGTGGACCCCTACAGGGATCCTACGGAGGATCCCAATGGATCCCTACAAGCATCCTAGAGGATCCTGGTGGACCCCTACAGGGATCCTAGAGGATCCCTATGGACCCCTACAGGGATCCCAGAGGATCCCTATGGATCCTTACAAGGGTACGAGAGGATCCTTATGGACCCCTGCATCCTAGAGGATCCCCATGGATCCCTGCAGGGATACGAGAGGATCCCTATCGATCCCTACAGGGGCCCTATAGGATGCCTATGGGTCCCTACAACGGGCCTAGAGGATCCCTATGGATTCCTATAGGGATCCTAGAGCATCCCTGTGGATAGGATCCCTGTGGATCCCCACAAGGGCCCTATGGGATCCCTGTGGGTCCGTACGCGGACCGTATAGGATCCCTGTCGACCCCTACAGGGACCCTATGGGATCCGTGTGGGTCCCTACAGAGACCATGTGGGATCCCTGTGGGCCCATACAGGGACCCTATGGGATCTCTGGATCCCTACAGGGATCTTGTGTGATCGCTGTAGATCCCTATAAGGACCCTATGGGATCCCTGGGGCTCCCTACAAGGTCTCCATGGGGTCCCTCTAAATCCCTACAGGGGCCCTATGTGATCCCTGTGGGCCCCTTCAGGGACATTATGGGATCGCTGTAGACCCCTATAGGGATCTACAGCGACCCAATAGGGACCCAATAGGATGCCTCTAGACCTCTACAGGGATCCTATGGGATAGCTTGTTGTAAATAGAGGGGCCCTATGGGATCCCTCTAGATCCCTACAGGGGCCCTAGAGGATCACTATGGATCCCTACAGGGACCCTACAGGATCCCTGTAGGGATCATCATGGTCCTCATCATCCTCATCGGCTCCTCGTCCGCCCAAATCCTCATAATCATGCAACTCCTCTTCTTCCTTATCCTCACCCTCCTCATCATCAACATAATCGTCATCATCAGCCTTGTTTTCGTTATCCTCTTCCTCGTCCTGCTCCTCCTCACCCCCACCCCCCGTGGCCCCAGGGGGCGGCGCACGCGCGACAGACCACGTCAGCGGCGATGATCGACGGCTCCACCCCAGTCTTCCACATTCGGTATCATTCCTCGTCCTCCCCCTCCCCCCTGGTCTGTCCTACTCATCCCACGTTCCTCCCCTTCCACGTACATCCTCCTCCTCCTCCTCCTCCCCCTCCTCCCCCTCCTCCTCCTCCTCCTCCTCCTCCTCCTCCTTCTGCTGAAGACCAAAACGAATGTCGACGACACGTGTCGGAAACTCCCAACAAGGACAGCGGATTCCAAGGGTGTCCTCCGCACGGCCCATCAGGCCCCATGGACGGCCCAGGACGGTCCCAACAGAGCCCCAACCTGGCCCAAGACG
>CAUYUJ010014768.1:240212-265212 GCA_963575745.1 Prorocentrum cordatum | reverse complement strand
GCCGAAGGGCTATGCGGCCGCTTTCTGCTGATTGGCCGCGCAGCCCGCGCGGTGGTCGCCGCGGGCTGGCGAGCCCGAGCCCCTCGTGCCATTGGCACACGTGAGGGGCGACGCTCGTCATCCGAGTCATGGGGCGGTGGAACTCCGATCTGTGCCCACGCCTGTGATGCGTAAACAGCAGCTTCATACACGTGCAGCGCCCACAGTCGCCGAACGCCTGAGAGCGTCGACTGTGAACTGTTGACCTCGGCATTGTGCGTCTGACTGAGACTGCAGCACGTATTGCATGCAAGCCTCGATGTCAGGTGCGCCATCTGTAATGTTCGGCAAGGCCTGCCGATTCATATATATTTCCTTGTGAACTATCTCGACGAGCGCGTGATGCGACTTAACAATGTCGAGCTCCCGAGAGAGTGTCTCACGGAACCTGTCCACCTCTTCGCTATGAACGCGATTGGCATCATTACTTGCTTGATCCATGTCAACCAGTGCCCATTGGGAATCCTTCGAGACTCCGACGGTAGCCCTGTATATTTGATCAGCCAGCCTTGTCTCACTTGCATCACCTAGGTCTGGGTCATAAGCACAGAGCTGTGGCGGATCACTCCACAGTGCGTATACCTGTGCTTCACATGACGCCCAAGTGTCCGCCTTGTGGTGAGTGGGAGAGACGTTAAACGTGTCGAAGGACGCCACCAGCTCATAGGCTGCCTGTCTGATCCCGTACTGATTGACCCTGCTTGTCACGTCGTCCTGGGCTGTGTTCTGGCCCCTGCCGGGTGCGCGTGATCCCGTTCGCCTGCGCATTGTGCGGCCCCTGAACGCCATCGGCGCATCTGCGGACCGAATCCTACGCTGGCTGTTGGAGCGGGCACGCCTACCCTGGGCACGCGATTTCGCGTCTCGACGGCGAACAGCCCTGTTCCCTCCATCTTCTGGGGCGGCCAATTCTTCTCTTGGTCTCCAGAACTCCTCGATTTCATCTCCAATCACATTCAAGAGACTGTCGAGGCGCTCTGGTAGATGATCTTCGTTCTGACGACACCATTGGCGCCATCCTCGGGAAGGCTCTGTGAGACCCATGGCATCAGGGTCCGTTGTGTCCCAGTCAAAGATGTTCAGTATTCCCATGTCTGTACCATAGTCCGTCTTGTCTATGCGCCGGGTCAGATACGCCCACCACTTCCATGGCGGGCAGATTGCGCATTGTCCAGCTGGCTGGCAGCGATTGTACATCCACCGATGTGCCAGCTTGCGCGCCTTGATCTCTCGCGCCTTGTTGCCACGGGCAGAGCGCTTGTCATTCGGCGATGCTGGTATCCATGCGAACACCGATCTTTCGGCGGACAGAGTTGCTGTCTTGCCCGCCATAGCGGCATAGTATCGCGTGATGGCCCCGTTGTAAGCATCCTGTCTCCATCCCTCGCGGTATCGTGCCTGTGTGCGATCAAGATTCTTACTAACTGCTGCCCTGGACATTGCCCGGCCGTCATTACGTGCATGGCACGGGCCTGGATTCCCTGGGTCTCTGCGGAGCCCTGCGGCTATCCAGTCAATCGCTGGTTTCGTCTTGTCTCCAGATATCATTGATGCCTCGTATATAATCCCTTCACGGCAAACGACACATCCTGTCATGCCGTACCTCGACTTGTGCCCCATGTGACACACTAGGCATAGATCGTCTTCCCAGCCTGGTGCTTGCTGAACCTCAGCAGCGAGCTCTGCGTCGAAAGGACTAACATTGCGTCCTGCTCGGATCTGCTGCCTTGACTCCAGCACGTCGATACACCTGGTCTTGGCGCGGGTGACGACTTGAACCATTGCCAGCCGTCTGTCATAAGTGACTTGCCATGACAGCTTGTTGCCAGGCGATTCGGAAAACGTGAAGATCTGCCAAATGTTGTCCCACAACAAGACACTGTCCGTAAATATTTGGCCAGTCGGCAGAATCCAATGCTGATGCGCCTCTAGGTGTCGCGCACTCATGGTGGCGAAGTTCTTGCCGTTGAAGTCCTTCAAATGTACGTCAAAAACCGATCGCTTAGTCCGACCTAAGAAATCTTGCGAAGCCCCATCCTGATGTAGGAAGGTCGGGAATATGTCGTCGCTTTCCTGGCGGATGCGTCGTTCGTCTCTTTCTATTAACTGTTTGGCTTCCGCGAAGCTATACCGGGCCTGTATTTCCCCGGGCGTCAGCGCGTCAAGATCATGGATATCGTGCGCGTTTGGGGACATTGCCACCGTGTATGCTACAGTGCCATACTGCCGGGTGCTCGTCGTCACGTCATAGAGCGGGGCTACCCTCCCGGCCTGACTGTTCCGTACGTCAGCGTCAGTCATCGGAATCAGTAGTGCACCGTGCTTCTCGCTCATGCCAGGATCGTATCTGACGTTGCTGCCGTATGGGCTCACGATTCTTAGCGAATCGCTATACACGGCCCTGATCAGGAGAGGTCGTGTTGTCGAAGTTATATATAACCTCTCCAAATCACTTCCCTGGGACGAGTCAGTGTCCCCGTCGATTTCGGAGGCCCCGAACCCTTTCTTCGTGATCTCGTAGAAGCTCGAGCCCCAGTCCATTGGACGGGAAGTGGGGCCTTCGTGAGCCGCATATATCTCCACTCCCAGCATCTGCACTTCGCGCGGTGAAAGCGTCGCGACCGCATGCATAAACCGGGCCCACGGGCGATCGCAGCAGGCATCAATGAGCATCTTTATCAGTACGTCCACTTCCACCCAAATCCTGAACTCAGCACATGGGCTGAACTATGTCGAAAGAGATGAAGAGTGAGCTTGGCAAGACGGAATGCTTCACCGCGGCCTAGCCCGCTCGCTATAGCATGCAGCTTCGGGCGTAAGTGTGGATACATCGGCACAAGAGCATTGTCTGATCCAGGCAAACTGCGGCTCTCTCTTGTGTTATACCGAGCACGCAAATATCTGTCTACCTTGGCACGCTCGTCTTGTGGCAGGTACCTGATGTAATCCAACAGCGGGTCGGCCACGAAGTCCGCATAGGCGGATAGCCGATCACTCATGATCACCCGGGCCATGCGCCGGCTAGAGAGCACTGGCCCATTGTTGTGTAACTCGTCTATCAGTCGCGCTCTTCCAGGAGTTAGTGCAGAAATACTGTTCCGGCGGTACCCTGGCGATGCAAGTGGAGGGATTACTTCGCCATTGGCGAGTAACCCCTCATGGGTCAGCTCTTCGCGTTCTAGTCCGATCTGGTCTAACTCGCATATATCCTCGTGCGTCGGCCACAGCGCCATCATATACTCTTCTGATATCTGCTTCTCTTTGGGGAGCGGCAGGTTACCGTCGATAAGGAAATAGTGTTTACCGAATGGCGTTCCCTCATTTTGATCATACGGACGAGTCTGCGGGTCGATCTGTAGCGCGGCAACAAGTTCCAGTCCGGTTGCTTCTGCGCTTCCTTCTTCCTTGTTAGATTCCTCTTCGACATCGTCGGTACGCTCACCTTCTTGGTCGGCTGCATCGCCCAGCTCTATCTGCTCTTCATCTTCAGACGAAGATTCGTCGGACTCGTCGACAGTTACGGCCATGATCTGCGTCCTGCACCACTTGTCGTACTCCGTCTTCTCATACTCTATTATGTCTGCTTTGGCCCTCTTGTGATGAGCATCCGCCCAGCTGCTGTACATCGATCCAGGTGTATGGCTGTTGGGGGCAACTCCATGCATCTGCAGCACCTTCGCACCGGGGGAAGCTTCGCCCCCTGGATTGCTACCATCCTGGTCGTTCTGAAGCACCCAATCTTCGAGCATATGTAGATCTGTTCGATGCGGGAGGCAGCAGGAGATGTGGTGACGTAGACGGTCCTCAATCTCGCCAGCTTCTCGCTCGACATCGTCGGGGGCTGATGATCTGGGGCTCCGACTCTCGGATATTTGGGCTGCGTGGGTGGCGCCCCGTGGGGGTTTTCGAAGCGTGGCTGTTTGCAATCAACCGTGTACGACCGCTTGAATCCAGCATGCCCGATATGACCCCAGCCTGATGGGGCGACCACACGACTGCGCCTCTCGCCACGCAATCGCCGCTTCCTGTATCATGGCCTGCCTACCTCCCCGCCTGACTTGGCTCATTGATCTGCGCGGCCCACACGGCTCGGTTCTGCCAGGGACATCGTCCGGAGCTGGGTGACCGGCTTCTTCCGGCGCTTTCTCATCCATTGTCTCGCTTCGGAAGGCCAGCGACAGACCAGCCTTTCCGAGCGGCACGGCGATATCCCGTCGGCCATCGGCCACCAGGATCGGCTCGTCGAACTGTTCAGTAATCAGTTCTTCCGAATACAGAAAGCGGTAGTTCCAGTCCCCAAGTTCTAAATTCTGCACATGCTTCTTTCTGATCTCCCGGAGCTCCTCAAGGATCTCTCTCTCTGGGTTGTCGTATAGTCGCGACTCTTTATTTCTCTTTCCACATTTCCTATGTCTATCGGTCCGATGGGCTTCACAGCTTCAAGCTGGTCTCGAATATTGTCGTTGATTTGCGACATCGTCACGCCAGGCTCCAAGTCAGGAGCGGGATCAACCATCGCCTTGAAATCCACCTCAAATCGGCGTGAATATTCCGAGTTGAAGACCCATACCTGTTGCTGATTTGCCTGACATGGTGTCATAAAATACAGCCGCATCGACTGCTTGACAATCAGGTCTGGCGCACTGCACACGCATTGTTTTCGCCCATTTGACTCCGAATCGACCGGTCGAAAACCTCCTCGATAAGCCGGCGGGGAGGCGATCTTGAAGTCCACGGCAACGATGTTGCCGTCATCCCAGAACTCCGCACCGCGTCTGTAACTCTGGTGGAGGCGATGGACCGACTCGCTTTCATGGAAAGCACATACGCCCTCGGCGGGAGCTTTATCCTTTGGATGATTGTCCGTTTTCGCCCTCATACCCCACTTTACCCGAGGAGGGAGAAATACACCTGCGTCCAGAATCGCGTAGAGCTTGCGGACGTCAGCGGCGTGCGAGTAGGGTTCCCATTCTTCTACCACTATAAGGTCATTGACCCAATCAGGCAGTCGGAAGGGAATTTCCAGCACCGTGCAGAAATCCTTCTCAGTGCACTTCACCATACTCCAGGTCGAACAAAGCAGAGCACGATTTGTCTGGTAAGCTCGTCGTGTGTAATCTTCGCGGTACCAGGTACTCGATTGCTCTCCTTGTGCAGTATTATGCCGCGATTCGCGGGGAACGTGCGAGGCGTATCTTCTTCGCCACCCAATCTCGAGCAGCGACCCGCCCATTCGACGTTTTGCACCACTCATCAGCGTCGAAAAAAACAATCGGCAAGGTAGAATTCGTCAATCCTATTCTCGGGCTCGCGCGGTACAAGCATCAGTTCATAGCCAACGACCTGAATATGATCAAATATCGTCCCGATCGGTGGCACAATGTCCGATCCGTCTCTTTTGCCGACTACCACTGCCTTCTGATGCTCCTGGCATGCGTTGAAGAAGTCGGGGCATTGCACCCTAACCTGCCCGAAAACACAGACTATGTGTTCCTCTCGATTCTCTATGGTCGAATGTTGCAGGACGCTCTGTATAATTCTATCCCACAGAGGCTTGCCAACAGTGCCCGGACTGTCGGACGTTGCTGTTGCAGCAGCGGACGCTTTTGCTGTGCTTACCTTCGGCGCAGCCTTCTTGCGCGCCCGCGCCGTGAACAACATTGTCGTCCCATTCTCGATCGCTTCGATCACTTTCTTCATACCTTCGTCAGTCGGTAGTACTTCGATATGAGATCCTGCTGCTATCTCCATCCCGTAGATATCGACATTGTCGTTGACAGGTACCGTAGTATATCGCCTATCCGCCCGCGCCGGTCTGTCGTCATGGTGCTCTTCCAGCCATGATACAAACTCCTTGGAATTGACGTTCACCGAATCGGGCGGCAAGTACTGAGGAGCTCCCACATCACCGAACGGGAATATCTCGCCCACCTGGCATTTCGCGAATCCTCCCTGAGTAGATCCTACATATTTTATCATGGGTACTTCCACGCCTGGGGGCCTAGGCATCGGCGCATTGGCCCGCGGGGGCGGCGCCATTGGCGGCGGCGGCGGCGGCGGGGCAGTTGACGGCCCGGCGCCTTGCGGCCGTTCAACGTTATCGAAGGACGGACAGCAAAGTTCGTAGCAGACCTTCGTCGCATGTATGATATGCTTGGCAAACTCTATGGCGTATGAGTAAATGTCAATGCCAGGTAAGAAGTGCCAGTTGTCGTTCTCCAGATGCTCTCCACGATGATATATCTCCGAGCCGCGGAGCATGAGCATCTTGGGGCTATAACTGGCCTCTTGGTAGAGGTGTATCCGATTTTGTCCCCACGCAAAGGTGCGAGATGCGAGAGTGCCCCAAATGGTGCAGCCTGAACTGGTCTTGGCTTGATTCCAGCTTTCACCATCGCCAAGGGCGAGGAACACCAGCATTTCGCCTGTAGCGTTGGCGACGTACGCCTGTTCGTCAACAACGTCGTCTATCATCGAAAGTGCGTCTCTTTCGACATCGTCGTAATCTGACGGCGTATCTTCTCTTCTGGCCCCCTTGACTCGCCTTTGCTGGCCTTCACCGTGAACGCATAATTCATTGCCGTTCCATATCATGACACGGCAGCGAGTCTCGCAGCTCCCCGGTGGCGGGGTCCAGCTCATTGAACGCATGTTAGCCCGAATGTCATCCAGTTTTGCTCCGTTGTGGATCGTTGCATTCGCTGCGGTTGACCTGCTCCGGAGCTCTTCCAGGAGAGCGGCTTTTAACGCTGCGGCCCCCTTATTGTTGGCACACGATATCGTAGAGTCAGAGGAGACCATGTATTCCACGTCATTATATAGCCGATCACTCTCGCTCAAGCCGGGTCCCACCTTGCGGTTCCATGTCCAGGTCGGAATGGGCTTGTACCATGTTGAGAGTGGCACGTCAAAAACCGCATAGAGGTAGATTGCCTCTCCTGAAACGCGAGAAGAGATTCCCGCGGCCCTGATGAGGCTGCTCAGCGCAGCGCAAGCCTGCGGGAAGCTTAGCCCGGCGAATGATGTCACCGCTTCGGGTCGAATGATGCAGGCAAGCGCTTTCCCGATTGAGTCGACCGCACTGCGGTATTCAAGCCTCGGTTCGTTGTTCGGTAATATTTCCATGTCCATGCGAGGATCTGGCCTTTCTGCCGATTTGAACCAGTCGTGGCAATACTCCAAGGCATTCCAATAACCGTGGATGCCCGTTCTATCAGCGAGTGCACATCTTTGTTGTTTCTTGGCTTTACCGTCGTCATTATCCCTTGGGCCAGCAGCCATTGGCTGCTGTTGCGCGGGAGCCGCAGGGGCGTCATAGTTGTTATTCGGAACTCTTCGGCCCTGCCCTTCATTGCCGGGCGCTTCGTAGTCCATAGCATGGGCCACTCCTGCGCGTCCGCGTCCACTTCCATCGGGACTGGGGTCCGGGTACCTCCGACGACATCGTCGCCAGGTGTCTTCGTTCCCCCTTCCAGCGTCGGGCCTGGCCCATCTCCACCACCAGGCGGCGTGTCGATCCCCATCTCTTCATCTGGTGGAATGGGGACTTCCTCGGGACGTCGCATTGTCTCATCAAAGTCGTACTCTGAGAGGCTCGGCGGCAACGAGGTCACCGTCGGTGCTGACATGGGAGCCGGTCTCTGCTCATCGGCTGCCGCGGAGGCGCCAGCTTCTGCACTTCGCTGTTGCTCGGCTTCAGCGGCCCTGCTGTCCTCGCTCATCTTTTGTTCCATCTCACGACGCCACTTCAGCCCATGCGATTCGCTCGCAGCGTAATCGCCCGTGGCCTGCTGATCCATGCCGCCCGAGCCATGGGCTGGAGGACGTGCCGGAACCTCCTCTTGTGTAGGAGTACCCGCTGCCTCTTGTTGTTCTTGGCGTAGGCGCTCCTTCATGCGTAGGCGCTCCTGCAGTCCCTGCGAGTTCTGGCTGGCATAGTCGCCGGGTGCCTGCTGCTATCGGCCGTCCACGGCACCCACAAACGAAGTGCGCGGTGGCGCGGGAGGTGCCTTTTTCTGCCCGGGCTGCTTCTTGGGCGGGGGTTCACCGTGCCCCTCAGCAAACGCGTACTTACCCGGCGGTGGCGACGAAGGCGCTCTCTCGTCGGTCGGTCTTGGCCTAAATCCAGGCGGCGGGGGCTTCGCCTTCGGCGAGCTGGGAGGCGGCCCCTTGCTCGGCGGCGTCTGCGAAGGAATTTCACACGGGTCGCTCGCGGCCCGTGGCGGCGCAGGGGGAGGTGCCATCCCCTTGGGGGGCGCCTTGCACGGAGGGTGTAGCCCGGTGCGAACGGCTTAGATCGCCTGCCTTCACCTTGGGCACCAGGGCCCGGAGTCGCACCCGGAGCCTGCGGCTTCGGAATCCTCCCTTCGCCATGGGCCGGATGGGAAGGCGGCGCGCCAGTGGCCGGAGACCTCGGCGTTCTCCCCTCGCCATCGGCGGGTTTGTAGGGCGGCGCGCCAGGAGCCTGAGGCTTTGGCGTACGTCCCTCGTCCGGTGTATTGTAATTCGGGGCCGCGCCGGGAGCCGGGGGCTTCGGCTGGCCCTCCTGTCTCGGGCACCAGTATGGCGGTGGCGCCTTGGGAGCCTGAGGCTTCGGCGGGCGGCTCTCGGCCTGATCGTAGTAGTATGACGGTGGAGCCTTAGGAGCCGGGGGTTTCGTCGGAGGCCTCGGCGGCGCCTTCTTGGGCGGCTGCCCTGGCCCCCTCGCCCTGTAGCCCCGGCCGGGACGGCTGCCTCGCACCATCTTCACTCGTACGATTCCAGCGATTCGGTGGGCTGCCTCTTTCCGATCGTTCACGGCGTGCCGCTGGGGGGGCAGCTTCGCGCTCAATGTTGACTCGCCTCGCTGTCTCCTCCTGCACGACTTGCCGTCGCAAATTGAGGTATGGCAACGGCGCTGAATAGAGGGGACTTGGATCGAAGTCGAACTCAGGCAGACCCTGATCACGCCTGCGGTCGGGCTCAGGCGATATGTAGTCACCACGCTCTAGCCAACGGCGGTGTACAAGGCTGTCCTGAAACTCCACTTTGTACTCTTGCTTGTGTGACTTCCGGCGCCCCTCCAGCGTTACATATGGCCATGGGTCGCGTGACCATGCCGGTCGCTCGCTGGGAGCCTGGACTCCCGAGTAAGTCTTATACTCCTTGACGTGCTCCTCCAGGTCTTGGAACGCGGCGCCCTCGTATGAGGTCACGAGCGAGACATCCCGCAGCAGCATCTTCCTGCAAAGCGGGCTGTCCTGAAGAGGCTCGTTCTCCCTCTGCGGATAGCGCACAACTCCCCCTGGCCCAATCGGGGCGCGAGCAGGATCGCCGACCCTTCCAGTCCACACGACACCGTCGGGCATCGTGGCATGGATGGAATAAAACCGATCGGCGATGTGCCTCCGTGGCCCATTGGAGATATACTGACCCACGTGACCCCAGACTTCACGCTCGTAGAACCTGAAGAATTCTCTCGGAGACATTGTCTCCAGGTCCTTAAACAGCCGATTAGTGGGCTCCTGAAACCACGCTTGAAGCAGAGACTCATTCTGTGCCGGAGCGAGGAATGGTCGGGTCATGCGGTATTCTGCGTGCGCTTTAAGAGCCCATCCATGACGCAATCACCACAGCACTCAGGTCCTCAACCTGGCGATATCCGCCGTATTCGCGCGGCACTTCCCAATTGGACTGTCTTCCCTGTATCACGGGCAGATGTTTGCCTTGCGCGTAGGGCTCGAGCCCCACGATCCAGGGAACGTTGCCGGCGCTGGCGGAATTCCATATGGCTTGGTAGACATCCTGTGGAATGTCCATTGTTGGCTGGAATGATGGCTTCTTGATCATTTTTGCCAGCAAACCGGGCTGATCGAGCCCATCATTCTCGAACGCCCTCCGCACGTCTGAATGCAGATCAAAGAACGCCTCGCGGAAGTGCTTTCCGACGTCTTCACCTGGGCGCATCCCCAGCAGCTGATATAGATTTGGGGTCTTGCTCCACGGCATCGTGCGTGGGGTGAAAACTCCCACATCCCTTTCCGATTCAAGGGTGCCGCCATGTTCATTACTCTCGTCTGCACCTTGAGTGGCATGGAATGTGAACAGTTCTGCGTTGTCCCAGCGGCCGCGCGGCCATCGCTGCGGGCGCCCAAAGTCGCGGTCCATTGCGCATCCCGCGGCGTAGCGGCGCTCGAGGTTGTGATTACCCAGGACTTGCTTCGCGAGGCCAAGAAGACCGCACATCTCCTGTACAAACGCATTGAACCTGTCCGAATATTTCACGTCCTTGTCCTGCAGGATGCGCTCGATGGGCTCGCACCCGAATACGTTCGGGCAATCTTGTCCGTTCTGGAACATTGTTCCCCAGAACCCGCGCAACCCTCCGCGAGTGAGGCAGGACATTGTCCTATGCTCGTCCTTCAAGGGTAGTCCCTTGCTGATGTCGGGGCACCCGGTGCCCTTCTTCACGTGGCTTGCGGACCTGCCGGGTCCGCGACCGATGGATGACGGCGCAGCGAGGGCGCCTGAGGTTTGTCTGCATGTCGCCGGCAAGCAGCAGCGGCGCGCGCAGGAAGTCATGGCCGGCGAAGCGGGCGCGTCGGGGGGCTGCGCCCGGGCCGCGTTAAGAGCCGAAACAGCAGCGGTCAAAGACACTCCAACGTGCACAACGGCGGGCGCAGCATTAGCGGGGGCGTGGTACATTGCACACGTGCCCACCTCACCCGCAAGAACCTGCAACACCAATGAATGCACACGTCTCGCAAAGTCATCCGTGTAATGTTCCGCCTGCTTGCAATCCCTTCCTCTCGTTTCCACATGCCTGTGGCTTCCATCACACCTACGCATCAAACCTTCGGCCATCATGCTAGAGGACGCCGCATTACTCCATGGCTTTTTCATTTACTGTCCCCTGCTGCTCTTAAGACCGTAAGCACATCCATGCAGCCTAATTTTCGTCATTTTGCATTTACCCAGGAATGCTTTCACATGTGGATCACTCCAGTATCGACACGGGGTCGGCCACTCGAGACAAATCTGGCCCTTCCTCTCCATAACCTCTTCAGCCAAATCGCGAGCTACCCATAACAACTTCCTAAAAAGTGTCACGTGACCCCTCAATTGCTTGAGAGCTTTTTCGTTACCAGTGCGGCAATACATGGCCTCGTTCACACATTGCCATGGGGACCCGCCCATACACGGCATCGAGATCCACAATGTTATGCGTCTGTCGGTGGCACGGCCTTTACACCTTAATTCTTTTTCAAACTCTACGATCTTGGCCACCGCGAACGATTTTCCTTCTTTGGTGGTCATATCTTCTTTTTCCGTCAGACGCACCACCTTGCATTGACCGTCAGGTATGAGAGCTCAGTTCCCCCGCCGACTGTTAGGCCCGCAACCGAATTATATGAAAAGGCGTTGTCGGGATCTTCCGCTGAAACCAGCAGCGGCATCAGGAGCGGCAATCATAGCATCGCTATTCGTTGCTCTCTGCTCATCATCGGTATCTTGGCCGTTCTCTTCATCGAATGACTGGGCCTGTACCTCTGAACTGCTTGACTCACTGTCCGTTATCTCGAACAAGGCCACCATTTCTTTGTCTTCTCTTATCTCCCGCCGACGGTGAGTCCTCCGCTCATTGCTGACCTCCGCTGGTGTTCCTGCCCGGGTATTAACCCTAGGGATTGGCGGAGAATCAGCAGGAGGTTTGCCTTTGTTTTGTAGTTGAAGCTTTTTCTTGGCCTTCTACTGGGCATCTTGCCGCCGCTCCGCAGCTTGGACTGCGCCCCTAGCTTCGGCTTGCGAATCCCCCCGGGCTTCAGGGGAAGACCCGCTTCGCCTTCAAATAACGAGTCCACGCATTGCTGATACGACGGGGCAGCCCAGAAGGTTGGGGCCACGACCCGCACCAAGTACAGCACTTTTACCCACGACGGTGACTGTTCAAACCTCTTGGTGCCGATGTCGGCGGCCTGATCATGCGTTGGGCAATCTACCAGGTTTACCGTTCCCCTGGCGAACTGCTCAGCAACGACAGATGCGTCGATTCGGTGAGTACGCGGCAGGTGCATAAGTTTCCGTGAGCCACCTGCCTTACAGACCTTCACGACGGCTTGGTTGTCTTCCATGAACTCTGCCCTCAGGCTTCGGCCGAGTAGCATCTCCCACAGTGGGAGCGCTGGCAAGAGTTCTCTTCTGAGTGCCTCGTCAGCCGACACGATCTCCGCTTCCAGTGTGCTGTGAGACACTGCGGTCTGTCGTCGTGAATTGCAACTTTGAAGCGCTCTTGTGTTAGGTCCCCATAGAAACTGTGCATTGGCACCTGTACTGCGGCGAGTGCGAATGTCACTTGCCAGATCAGCATCTGCGAACTGCTTCAGCCATACATCTTCGCGGCGGCCTCCGACCCAGGACGCTAGGCGGTAGACCACCGTTGCTTTCAGATAGCAGATGATGCGAAGCAGATCTATGTCCTGTTGTCCGGCCCACTTAGTGACACAAGCAGCTGTCTTGCAGACCGCGTTCAGCAGATCCAGACGTGCCATCCGTGCCCCATAGAGCATCTTCATCAGCACCTTGGCTGCAATTGGTTGCGATATACCTGGTGGGGCAGGTGGCTTGGGATCTGGAGCCGATGAGTCATCCATTGGAGGTCCTCCCACGTGTATTTCTGCATCGGGGGGGCCCATAGCAGCAGCGATTCTCAAACATGTTGCTAGACCTCTTCGGCAGGTGCCAATAGTTCTCCGCGTTGCCCGCCTTGCCCGTCTTCGAACGAGGTGAGTTCAGAGCCAAAGGGGGTTCCCGACAGCGGATACGTGCTCTGGTCGATGTATGTGAGCTCAGCGTAGAGCGACACGCAGCATTTGAAGAATTCAGCCATCTCATACTCCATTGTTCGTACTTTCTTCTTCAATCCTGGCTTGTACTCTGGTGTCGGTGGTAGCTGTGGTGTGTCGGGTGCCGCACACCGTGGCTCACGTGACCCGCGCTATTCTGTGGGGCTCTGAGGAGCGTAGACTGTGGCCACAGCATCGCGGTCTTGGCATACCAGTATCGTGGCTATAGTGCGTGGGCCATCAGGGAGAGGTGCCCTGAAGCACTTCTCAGCGACGGCTGCGGATGGTGCCACCATCCCGCTTGTGTACTCAGTGTCGTCGAGCTCCTCCCACGTGTCATAGTCAAGGGTAATTATTCGGACGACCTCTCTTCCCTTGGGTCCGCCCAGTAACGACGCGTGGTATCTGTTCGCATTGGCGTCATACCTCACCCACACGCCGTGCCCTTTGTGGACGTGAAATGATCTGTCGCAGTAGATCGGGATCATTGTACCCTGCTGCGTTGTGCCATGGGCGACCGCAGCTGATTGGTGCCCCGCTTCAGCCACGTCATCGGCGTTTTGGCCCTTGGGAGGTGGCGGGTCCAACACGGTCGGAGCGACGCCTTGCCAATCGATCCATTTCTCCGAAATCCTGCGTTCGCATCCGAGGTATCTTCCCACTGGCGCAGGTGGGTCCATATCGATCACTTCTGGTGCAGTCTTTGATGGGTTCAATATAAGATTCCGCCCTGTCTCCAGGTTTCGAGAGGGGCCCGCGAGTTTGAAATCATCAACCTATACGATTAAGAACATCTCAAGCTCTGGGTGATAGTAGCAGCTCCTCCAGCAGGCTATTGGTACAAATCCCTTCGACATGACGCGCGCCTCACAGTGTTGTTCCCGGAACCCACCAGCATCAGGATGCCCGTACAGTGCTAATAGCAGAGTGCATACTGGGTCGATCATGCCCGTCCAGCTCTCAGGCCATGCTTCCTTGGGCAATCGCACTCACGTCGGGGTGCCTCCTAGCTTAGATTGAGTGCATGCCTGGCGGGCATCTGCTTGTTGTATGTCGTGCCCCTCAAACAAGCCTTATGTGTCAGCAGCTTTGCTTGCCTGTATGGTATCCGGACAGCTGGATAGCTCTTGGAACAGCGCAACCTTTTTGTCTTGATCAATGACATCTGATCCGTCAAAAACCACTCTCCCTTTGAATTTGCAATCTTTGTGGCCTTCAGGGAGTTCAGCGTTCTTTTCAACTAGGATCGCGGGGAGTCCCCCGATGTGGAAGGTCTTTCCTTTCATCTTTGCTTTGACGTCGCGGAGCTCTTGGACTTTTGATTCACCCCACGTCTTGATATTTCTAAGACGCCCCCACTTATCCATCAGCGCCTCCTGGGCCTATTCATTGTTGGCCGCCTCGGCCTCGGTGACAGGTCGAGCGACGCAAGCGTAGTTCATCACCTGGGCATTGCCCGGCGTCGATGGAGGAGCAAGAAGTTCTTCCTTTTCACCAACTTGCATAGAGTCGGTGACTGGGTCGTAGCACGGCCGGCGCGCCGGCTCTTTTTCCCGGCGAGCATCGCGACCCGCATCTCGCCCGCGAAGGGGCACGCGAGGGACGCCGCGACGTCGAGCCGCAGCCGCACAGTCAAGCGCCGTGCGATCCCAGTCACTTTCACCATCGGTGCTCGATCGAATCCCGTCCATCGGACGGTTCCGATCCTTCTTCTGGCGCGCACGCTACTGTGCACCAATCCTGGAAGTCCTTCAGCGCATTATCATCCACCTGGCCTCTTTCTTGAAGGGCGGCCGCCGCCGTCACATAGGTCGGCGCCGGTCGAGGCATTTCGACGCCAATTGCCCACAAGAGGTCAGTGTTCGGACCCGGATCCTCTAATCCATAGAAACCCTTCTTTTCCGTCTTGTATTATTCAATGAGTCTCTTCCGTTCCGATCCACTTGTCTTGAACCATCGGTCAGGGTGGACACCTGGGTTAGTAGATTCCTTCTGTGTACGTCGGAGGACAGCGTTTCCGTATACCTCATCGTACACGTCCACCTCGTTTGGCCTCCTGTAGTAAGGATCATAGTAGAATACCACTCGGAGATGCGCCGTCTTCTGTTTGCCCTTCAGCGGGAGCGGCTTCGTTAGCTTCTCAAGAGGCCCACCTACAACTGCGGCGTTCTTCTCGTAATACTCTCCCGTGTCCAGGTTTTGCGTTGTTCTTGCCATGACTCGTTCAACCTTTGGCCCACCCCTCGCGGGGGCCGCAAGGAATTTGGTCTGCCTGGCAATGGTGACTTCTGTCTCGGCGAGGTACTCGCCGATCCTCACCGCATTGAAATCAACTCTCCTCCGCCTGGCACCAGGCGGGAGCTCTGGATCGGGCGGCGGACCCGACGGCCCTTCATCATCTGTCGGATCATGGCCCCCTTGGGCTCCGTCCGCTCATCGGCGCGAGGCTCAGCTCCTTCCATCCCGAGATCGTCAGGAGTGTCGGGAACCATCGCTGGGCCCTCGTGGGAGCCCGACGCCCCCCCGGACGTCGCACGCGGCTTCTCCTGTTGTTCCTCCGCAGTATTCCCGCCCGACTGCAGCGTTTCAAGCGCGACACTGATAACGTTCGCAGCAGCCTTGCCGTAGGCTCGCCTCAGCGGGAAATGCACTGGAGAATCCTTGTCGACATCGTCGATGACCCCATCTGGAGATTCGTCTTCCATTTGCTCCACAGCTGTGTCGGTCCACACCTGTTCCGTCCTCTCCACGATGGGTCTTGCCATCTGCCTTCATACCAGCAGCGAAGTTCAACCCTTCTAGTTGCGCCAACGGCACGCAGTAGTGGTCGGGGCCAACGCGCCCCCCCGCATGCTGCACATATCCGAGATATACGCCGACTCGCGTTCTCGGGGCCATTGTGGGCTGTTTTATCCTGGGTTCCGGCGGTGGCAGGTATCGGACTGCAGATCCGAATGGAACTAGCGGGGCATTGAAGGGCCCGCCAAATCTCAACTCCCACGGAGTCTTGCCGTTCTCTTCGCGCGTGGCGTTATAGCATGCGCAGAAGTAAGGGACGGCGAATGCCCAAAACTGTGCCGGCAACCCGGCTGTCATGAGCAGAGTGCTAGCTCCGTCCTGAACGACGCCATTGGCGCGCTCCGCTACGGAATTATGTTTCTAGTTGGCCGGCTGAGTGGAATCGCAAGCTATCTTCAGATCCTGGCAGGTTTTCTTTAGCTCTCCTGCCGGGCCAGAGTACATGTACACAATCTGTTCGTGCGGGGCCCGTAGGTTCACTAAGAAGTCGGCGACCTGCTCGGCCGACTTTCCGAACGTGCCTTTTGCCGCCAGGAATCTCGTGAACCGGTCACGCAGTGTCACACACGAGGTTTCTCCGTAAAGCGCCGTCGATAGTTCATCAAGCGCGAACCAGTGGTCCATGGCGCATGGGCCTCCGAATGCTTTCGGCTCCGAGAAATGCTTTAACTTCTTTAGTGCCTTGTTCTGTTTTTTCTGCTGCTGTGGTCTGAGCGTCTTTGCCCAGGCGCAAGTCGGGCAGTACGGGTTCTTGGGCAGGTGCGTCATGAGGTGCATTCTTGATAGAGCCTCTCTTAGTCGCTCGATTCTACTTGGCTCACCCCCAGATTCCTGCATTGGGTCTTCGGCGCCATCGTCCTCGACGAGATCGATTGCGCCTCGTGCCTCCGCGTGTTCTTCCGCCGCCCCCTCTGCAGGTGCGGGGGCGGCTTGTTTCTCACTTCCAGCGGCATCGCCGCCCTCGGTGTTATGCGGTGGCATCCTGTTGACTATCCCAGCTGGGCCGGGCCCCCAGCCCCCCCGGATTGCCAACCGAGGCTCATAGTAGAAATACGCGATGACATCCCTGCCTCGGAGGTCGGCCTCACCGGGCTCGCTCGCCCCTGCAGTGGTACTCGTGACGGCCATTACACACTCCGTCCACATTCGGTTGTTCCGCCATCACTTCTTGCGAGCGCAGGTCCACGATGGTGCGGTGCCTGACCGCCCGGAGCGGGGGGCCCCCCGCTTGCTCGGGATCGTTCAAGCTAGACGTCGCGTTCGCCTCCACACACGCCCAACGCGCTAACCCGATTGGGTAGGCGGGAGCTGCCTCGTCTACCAGACCCAAAGCCTCACCTCCTCCAGTGTTGAGGTAGGGCATTTTGTCATCTACCGCCAGGTCCACCCTCGCCCCATTGGGTAGGACGAGATACGGCTCTCCCCCACTGTTCAAGTAGAAGCTGTAGCTGTGATCTATGCAGAAATCGCCCACGGATATCACGCTTGGCGTTTCTGGCATGACTATCGCGTCGACCTTGCCACTCAATAGCCGGTCGCAGGCAATTCTCACGTCTCCGAAGGCACTGGAAAGCCCCCCGGCCGCGTTCAATGTGATAGGGACTTGGAGTTCCTTCATCATGTCTATAGCGCCTGCGCTCTGTACATATTTCAGGGCAATCAGATTGGATCCACACCCAGTGTCGATTATGAATCGCATCGATCCAAGGTGCACCGCCTCTCTACCCCTCGTTATTCGGTTGTGCTTCTTAGCCGATGCGGCATCGGCATTGCCGCCCCCGCCATCGCCATCGCGCCCGTCGTCAGTCGCGGGCGCTGGCTCCTTGTCCAGCCACAACCTCCACACTTCAAGCTCCAAGTCGCTCGCGTCATTGTTGGCGAGCTGCTGATTCACGCGCGTTGTCTTCGTGCGCCACTCTCGCCATTTCTTGGGAAAACTAAACGGATCCCCGTGCTTCGAAGCTATCGGCCTCGGATCGGCTTCCCTGATCTTCCTCAGGGCCCATGGCGTCGGATAACGTATCGAAGGGTCTATTTGTACCCTCCTATCTTTCCGAACAGTAGTTTGCATCCGGTTATGGGTGCCACCTGCATCACGACGCAGGGAACTTCGTCCGGGCTTGCCTGTCTCCAGCAGGTCCAACGTACCCCTCGGGCACGATCGGATTCCGCCAGCCAACAGGCATCTCGGCGTCTCGATGAAGGGAGAGCTGTCTGACCATTTATCTCCTGGGCTGGCCATTGGCCCTTGATTCATCGCCCGGGATCGTGACCCGGCGAAGGGCACAGCCGGACATGCCAGCTGCACCGGTTCTGCGGAGGCCGCGCAGATCGCCACTGCGACAGCACCCGCGCGGGCGGCGTCGGCACCATGGGCGCCAGACGCCGCCGCCCCGGGTCACGGGCGCCCGGGAGCGCGGGCCCTGTGCCAACACTTGTCGCCGAAGGGGCACGTCTGACCGTCCAGGTGGCACCGGCATTTCACTTTGCTCTTTCCCTTCTGACCACCGGACTTTCCGCCGTGTGTCTCCCCTCCGTCCTGAGCGGGAGCTGCCTGTGTCTTCAACGCCTTCACAGTCTTTTCGGCTGCGGCCGTCTGTTCCGCATTGCGGCTGCACGGCAGCCCTTTCCCAGACTTCTGGAGACTTTGTTCCCAGGCATCGCGCTCCTGCTTCTCTTGTTTCGTCAGCGGTCGATGCTCTCTACCGCATCCATCACAGTTCTGGGGGCCTCGGCTGTAGGCATAGCAAACCCGACTCTTTCCCTCTGATGGGGCGTTACTACTCCCGCGGCTGCTGCCGCGTCCATCATGTTTCTTCGAGCGGTCTTGCTTGCCACCTTCGTTGTCGCCTTTACCCTTGCCCCTGCCTTTCTTATCGTTCTTACCCTTGCCCCTTGATTCTGATCTGTCCCCTCTGCTCCTCCCAGCTGCGCCTCCATTGGGGGTGCCTGGTGTAGCCACCTGAGCCCTACCTCTTTTCTGCTGGGATGCGGGTGCAGCCTTCTTGGAGCGCAGGTACATGCAATCTTGTCGGCTCAGGGGACATTGCCCCTTTTGCCAGCGTCGGCAGATGGCGGACTTCTTTAGCCTCCCGTCTTTCATGGTAAGGGAGCCCTTGCTCCCCCTACCAGTCTTCTCGCCACTGCATCTTACCCCTCGCTTGTTGATCTGCTGTTTTTGGATCCTCCTGTTATATTCTCCCTGGTCCTTCAGCAGCTGGTTTGCAATTCTCTCCAGCAGCCATTCACGCGATTTCATGCCCTTTCCGTACTTCTCGTTACTGTTGTCAGACATTGCAAGAGTCATCGTCATGCAAGGGCACTTCTTCATCTGCTTGTAGAAATGGCTTTGTATGGAGGGCCTGAAGGACTTGTGGGTTTCTCCATCTCCAGTGTCACCCTCATCCAGTCATCGTCGAAGTGGCAGAGGTCGCGGTCCGCCTCTTTGCCTTCTCCTTTGATCTGGATAGCCATAAGGTCCTCGTAGGTATACACCTGGCCATGGTCTTCGCGGGTGGTGACATGGGTTTGGATAATACGAAGAATCGATCTTCCTGCGAGTAATCCTCCGTCCTTCATGAGGCAGAGTCAGCGATATCAACTTCGTTAGCAAGGTGCCTTAAGGCATGAGGAGCATTTGGATCCCTTTGGATCTTGTTAATCTTCGCGATGAGGTCCGCAGCAATCTGCATGTCCAGGTTCCCGAAGTACTGTCCTAGGTATTCCAGAGCCTTTGCCTTGACATGTTTTGGCTCGAATGCCTCGGCGATCCACTTTGACGCCAATACATGATTTTGCTGCAAGCTCGATGCCACCGCTCGAATGACAGATTTCTCCCACATACGGAAGGATCCCGTGTCTGGCAGCGGGCCCAAAGTCATTTTGTCTATTCGATCTGCCGCAATCCACGGTGTCACCACAGGTACCAGACCGCCGGAGTCCGGGAGCCCTGGGCCCCCGCCTCCTCCTGGAGGTCCCGAGGGCGGTGGTCCCCCACCCCCGGATCGCCTTGCCCGGCTCTCTGGGCGTCGGCGCATCGTCTGGCTCTACGGTTCGCCGCATCCTCATCTTCCTCCTCGGAAGACTCATCATCCTCATCGTCGGAATCTCCTTCGTCGGAATCCTCCTCTTCGGAGTCGTCTTCCTCATCGGAATCGTCTTCGTCGTCATCATCGCCGTCGCCGCCATCATCTGGGTTACCTCCCCCAGGCACGCGACCGGACCCGCCCTTCTTCTTCCCTGGCCCGTCTCCGTCACCGCGGGCATTGCCCTGGCGCAGAGGCTGATCGCCATCCCCTGCGAGGTCCCCCGCAGTGGCCGCGGTGTTCTTCGGCCGGGCTGGCGTAGTGCATCCAGGGAAAGTGCTGACAGGCGGTCAGTTCGGTTTCTTGTCCTTCTTTCTGTCCCTGTATCCTGCTAGGGGCCAATTCCCTTTGATGGCTGTCATTGTCACGGGCCTTGGCAGCGGCGATCTCTGATTCTCTCATTATTGCCTCCGCCTTTTCGCGCATCTCCTCAGCCTGCGCTTGCGCTGCTTCCTCCATCGCGAGCGCACGCTGTTCTGCTTTCTCTTCAAGCTCGTGAATGCGTCGAAGGGCTACTGCCTCTTCGCTGGCCCTTTGCTTGTCTCTGGACCGCTTGACTTCTTCCTCTTCTTGCATCCTTTTCTTCACCCTGGCTTCCGCCTCCTCGTGCTGTCTTCTCAGCGCTGCCTCATGGTCGCGCATGCGATCGGTTTTACACTGCGCACACCGCCCCATGACCCAGTCAAAGTGCTGTTCACAAAACTGTTTCTGGCATCTTTCGCATGTGTGCGGGGCGTCAGCCGCGCGGCATGTAAAGCACCTGGTCACATCTGATGCAGCCGGCCTGGACCGCGAATCCCCCCGCTGGGACATCGCCCCACCGACGGAGCGGATCCGAGTCGCCGATGCGGAGACTGCCCCCCTTACCGTGCTGGTCAAGCCTTGGAGCCCCTCCCGCACCATCTGCAAGGCCTGTTGTCGGTAGGATTGTTCACGACGTGCTTCCCATTCCTGCACGTTCGAAGCAGCTTCTCTGTGGAGTCGCTGCTCTGTCTCCTCAACTTCGGCCTGAGCTTGCATTTCAGCTCTCCGCAGTGCTCGCATTGCCTCTTCTGCCTCGGCTTTCGCGTTTTCGCGGCCTGCCTGGGAAGTTGCCACAGCTATCTGGGCAGTATGTTGCAGCGATTTCAACTCGGTTGCCTTTCGTAGGGCCACCTCGTGCTCTGCGAGGGCGTCCGTCCTGAATCGGATCAACGCTCGAGCTTCTCCGCATGCCCCCCCCCCCCCACCACCACCACCACCACCACCCCACCCCACACGAATCGCTATAGCTGAATCAGAAACTCGCTGGAGCTCAGCTTGCACATTGGCTACTCCCATCTGTGCATCCCTGGCTTCGTCCTCCAGCTGTCGCTGTTTAGCCTGGGCTTCCTGTAGGGCCAGGTCCGCTGTCCTCTTCGCCTCCACGGCGTTCTGTTCCAACCTGCGCCTCTCGGCGATGGACTTGGCTGCGATCTGTTCCGCCTCGGAAACGGACCGTTCCTGCGCCACGGTTGCCTCTCGGAGCCTGGCGCGGACCTGCTCCTCGAACTTCGCTTCTCGGCCCTGCGCCCCACGGAGTGCTTGTCGGGCCTGTTCCGCGATAGCCTGTTCGGCCCTTCTCTGCTCATTTGCCTGTTTGTCTGCTTTTAACGCAGCCTCTTAGAGGGCATCCTTTTGCTCCTTTTCCCTTTTGGGAATTCCATTAAGCTCGTGTTCGGCCTGCTGTGCCGCCAGTTCATTCTGCGCCCTCTGCCTTGCTTCCACGTCTGCCATCATTGCGCGCATGGCCGCTATTTCGGAAACGCGCTCCTGCTCACCTGCTCAAGTTGGCTTTGTCTCATTTCCTGTTGCAACCCCCACTCGCGGCGTTTATACGCAAAGCAATTGCGCTGCTTCGGCGGCAGACATTCCTGGCAAAGATACGCAAGATTGCACAGGCCACATTGGACGGAACAGCCCCGGCACACGGGCTTCTGACACGGTAGATCATCAGCAGTCCTGCCCGGCCACCGACTCTCGGGGCCCGGCTCGCACGCCGGCCCGCGATTCGCACATGACTCCCTAATTGAAAAGCGAGACGTTGATGATCTGGACAAAGATGACCCGTTCCGGATCCCCGCGAGTTGCGACTTCGGCCGCCCTTTCCCGACCTCGACCTCCTGGACATCGAGACCGGTGGCTCGAATAACTGCCGTCCACGAGGTTTCAGACCAGGGACTGGCTCGGGATCCTCTGGACCACTCGAGCCTCCAGGCTCGGTCTTTGGGCGCTTTTCGCACGGAGATTGTTTCACGTCCACCGGGTCGCCCCAAGGGGTCTTTCCGCGACGAATCTCAAACCCAGACCCCCCGGACGAGGCCGCGAGGTCCCTTTGACGTTCGACACTGCCCCGCGGGCTCTGCGACTCCCCCTGTCTCCGGACATAGCCCGCACCTCGCTTCTCCGGGGTCCGATCGGATGCCGATCCAGAACTCTTCTCGGATGAGCTCGATATCGCCATCGCCTTCTCCGGCGCGGCGACGCGCTCGTTCTCGTCGCCCTCGTCCGAAGAGCTGGAGTTCACGACATCGGCCTGATCAACGTCCCCCAACAGCGGGTTCGCGGGCAGGGCTTTCCCCCATACCAGTCGCCCTCTTCGTCGATATCATCGCCTGGAACAGGGGTGCACTCTCGCCCTCGGTTGCTAGGGGCATCATCATATCCCGATGGCTCACCTGCTGGAGACGGGGTTCGTATATTGGAGAAGGGGTTCTTCTTGATCAGCTTCTCGATGGCCTTGTCATCCTCCTCTGCAAGTGAAATTGGTCTCTCAGGTGAGTTGATATTCTGCAACATGGTTGCTTTTGTCTCTCGGATGCGTTGCGAGGTCGACTTTGTCGGTCCGTCGACTCTATCCTTAAACATTTCCACACCTTTGGGGTTGGTTATCCCTCCCGTGTCCTTCTCCACGTTCACGGAGATACTCGTACTTGTCCCATCTTTATCGACATGGTCGACTGTCCATAGCCCAGAGCTTTCGGCTGATAGCCCATCTTTACCCAACTTAGGCCCAACCAAGCCAACATCGTCAAGTAAGGTAGTTCTCACTGATGGTGTCCATGCTAGCGGGTCAATGGACATCGTGGTATGTAAAAGGATATGTGTATCCCGTTAAGCTGTGGGTAAGGAAAGTATAGAGTGTGAGCACGCGCGCGCGGGGGCGGGCGCGGGCCTTTTTTCCTCGCCGAACCACAAGTAGCTGCAGACAGCCAAGCATCTGTCTGCGCATGTGGTTATATATACATCGACGGCGGCAGGGAGCGTATGGTAACGACTATTCCTCCTCCTCCTCCTCCTCCTCCTCCTCCTCCTCGTCCTCCTCCTCCTCCTCCTCCTCCCCTCCTCCTCCTCCTCCCCTCCTCCTCCTCCTCCTCCTCCTCCTCCTCCTCCTCTCTCGTCCCCCCATTTTCCTCCTCCTCTTCCTCCTCCTCCTCCTCTTCCTCTCCTCCTCCTCCCCCCCCATCGTCCTCTCCCATCGCCCTCCCCCGTTTCCTCTTCCTCCTCCCCTCTCCTCCTCCTCCTCCTCTCCTCCTCCTCCTCCTCCTCCTCCTCCTCGTCCTCCTCCTTCTCCTCCTCCTCCTCCTCCTCCTCCTCACCCTCCTCCTCCTCCTCCTCCACCTCCTCCGCCTTCTCGTCCACCTTCATTCTCATCCTCCTCATCCTGCCGCCCCCCTCGTAGTTTTCCTCCTCCTCCTCCTCCTCCTCCTCCTCGTCCTCGTCCTCCTCCGTAACTGTTCATTATGGATCATTCCTCCCTGTCGCAGCATTAGGCATGTCAGCAGGGCTGGCCTGGCATTTTGCCCGTGGGGTTCTCACCGTTAACGATGATGAGGCTTGAAATTGCCAACAGCCATGCGTATGGAAGGCGCACCGTTTCACGCTGGGAGTATCGTCTTTGCGCTGCGCACACGAGTCTTTAAATAATCAAACATCTACGCGGATGGAGGAGGGCCATCATTTACGGGAGAAGCACGTTAATTGAAAAAATAGCATGGCTACTGGAGGGGTGATCAGATATCATCCCACCAGCCCTCTGGGCGACAGGTGGTCTAAGGAGGGCCTCTTTCCTCGTCCACAACCCCTCTTCCCTTCGGGGAGGGGAACCCTCCCTCTCCCCTCCCTCCGGTTTTTGGGAGGTTTCGCGAGGTGTCGGAGGCTCCCTTTTTCGGCCAGTGGGAGGGCCAGCATTTGACACCCCATCACGAGGATCGTGGCTCCCGAGCGGAGGACGCAAGTCTAGGACCCCCCCCCCCTCTTTTGACCGACCGCCTGCAAGATGGCCCCAAGAGGCCCTCCAGGGCTCCCAAGAGGCCCCCAAACAGGTCCCACGAGCGCCCCAAGAGGCCCCAAGAAGGCTCCAAGAGGCCCCCGAGAGGCCCCCAAGAGGTCCCCGAGTGGCCCCTAAGCGGCCTCAGAGAGCCCAAGATGACCTCCAAGCTGGCTCCAGATGGCTCCCAAGATGCCCCAAGAGGCCCCAAGACCGCTCCAAGACGGCTCAAGATGGCCACGGAGCCTCCCCAGGAGACTGCCAAGAGGCCAACATCTTTCAAAAACCTTATGTTCCTCTCTACCCCCGTCAGCTCTCATGGGCATCGTTTCTGGATGGGCTGGTGGGGATACGCAAAGCGTCAATGCTTATTACTTACGTATGGGGAAACAACAGCACCACTAACAACAACAACAACAACAACAACAACAACAACAACAACAACAACAACAACAACAACAACAACACCAACAACGACAACGACAACGACAACCACCACAACAACAACCACCAAAACCACCACCACCACAACAACAACCACAGCAACAACAGCAACAACAACAACAGCAGCAGCAGCAACAACAACAGCAACGGCAGCAACAACAACAACAGCAGCACAAGCATCCACAACAACAACGACAACAACGACAACAACGACAACAACTACTACTGTTATTACTACTAGTACTACTGCTACTACTACTACTACTACTACTACCAACAACGACAACAACGACTACTACTACTACTACTACTACTACTACTACTACTACTACTACTACTAATACCACTAATACCACTACTACTACTACTACTACTACTACTACGACTACTACTACTACTACTACTACTACTACTACTACTACTACTGCTTCTACTACTACTACTACTGCTAAGACTACTACTCCTACTACTCCTACTACTACTACTACTACTACTACTACTACTACTACTACTACTACTACTAC
>CAUYUJ010014768.1:217712-235212 GCA_963575745.1 Prorocentrum cordatum | reverse complement strand
CAACAACAGGACAACCCGACGCCGAGAGGTGCCAGATGTTATACATACATAGGCAGATACATCTATATATATATATATATATATATACATATATATACACATATAATTATATATGTGGATAGAAAGATATATAGATAGATAGATAGATAGATAGATAGATAGATAGAAAAATTGTCCAAATAGGCTTGCCCTATTAGGAGTCCTAGTCATCAGAAGTGGTCTTTAGGACCCCCCACCCCCTTTTCCAATGGCACCCCCACTTTTTTCCAATGGCACCCCCCCATATGTCTAATGGCACCCCCCTCCCCCCCCCCCTTTTCCAATGGCACCCCCCCCCCCCAATTTTCAATAGCACCCCCCAGCAATTTCCAATGGCGAGTCCTTGTTCTTGCGTGCTTGCGTGCTTCCTCTTGCTTTCCTTGCCCTTGCTTGCGTGCTCTTGCGCGCTTGCTCTCGCTTGCTTGCTCTTGCTTGCCCTTGCTTGCTTGCACTTGATCGCTGGCTCTTGCTTGCTTGTTATTGCTCGCTTGCGCTTGCTTGCTTCCGCTTGCTTGCTTGCGTTTGCTTGAGTTTGCTCCTCCCGTCCTCCTCCCATCCTGCTCCCGTCCTCCGTTCGTCCCCCTCCCATCCTCCTCTTGTCCTCCCCCTGTCCTCCTATCTTTTTGGAGAACACGCTGGTTGATACATATATATATATATAGATGTATATATATATATAGATATAACAATATATAGATAGGAAGATATATATATATATATATATATATATATATATATCGGATCGGATCGGACCCCTCGGAGGCAGCAGTACGGATGTCTCTGACGCTGAGTGCCTCTAGGGTCGGGCTACACCCGAAAATAAACCACACGGTCACACACTGACAGGAAACGAAACGCAGGTCTTAGCGCCTGCTCGTTCCTACAAGTCTCATGATGGCATCCATCGTCCTTGAATCGCCACCTGTGCTTTGTCTAGCAGCAGTGGGAGGAAAAGACGAGCCACGGGAATTGTATGTAGAAGTAGTGCGAGCTGGCGGTGGGACGGAAGGCCTGCGGGGCCTCTTAGGAGGAGGAGGAGGAAGAGGAGGCTCAGAGGACGAAGGAGGGGGTTCAGGGGCGCTGGGCAGGCTAGGCTCAGGGTCCTCAGAGCGGCTCTGCTTTCCAGCCTGGGCAAGGGTGCGGGCGTGTGCTAACAGCGAGGCTGTCCACATCTCAGTACGGGTACGCGAAGGGGTAGCGCTCGTAAGTGTGCGACGTGGGCTTCCCATGCCCTGAACCACTGCTGAGGGCGCACTCGTGGATGCAATATGTGGGCAGTCCATGCCCTGAACGACTGCAGTAGAGGTGGGCACACTCTGCGATGCCTGAGGTGGGCCTCCCATGCCCTGAACTGTAGGCGTAGAAGTCGGCGCACTCTGTGATGCAAGAGGTGGGCTCTCCAGGCCCTGAACAATTGAAGTAGGCGCACTCTGTGAGGCAAAAGGTGGGCTCTCCAGGCCCTGAACAACTGATGGCGCAGGCGCACTCTGTGATGCAGAAGGTGGGCACCCCATGCCCTGAACTGCTAGCGTCGAAGGAGGCGCGTTCGTAGATGCGTGTGGCGGGCTCTCCATGCCCTGAACAGTTGGCGTAGGAGTTGGCGCATGCCCAGAAGCAGGCGAGAAGCTCCCCTTGCCTGTCGTCACAATATTCTTCGGAATACAAGGGTCCCATTGCGCACAGCTATGCCTTGCCCAGTTGAAGGCGTAGAAATCTATCCCATGGTCACGTCCTCTAACTGCGTCAGCTTCGTGTGAAGGATCCTCTCCATGTGCACCATCGATCCTTGGCCTGGCTTGCAGATCGCTCCCGTCTGGATGAGTGATTCATGAATCACACTGGGGTCGACGTCGCTCCTGGCGTTGATGCTGATCTGAAGCTTGCACTGCGCGGCGTCGTGCGTGTCGCTGGCCTTCACGAGCGGGGCGAGCTCGACGACCTGCCTGATGTCCATGGTATTCAGCTTCTCGCCCAGCGCTGTCAGGTTCTGCTGGTCGAGGCCGCCGACGGACGCGCCTTCCTGATGGAGACCTTCGAGCAGACCTGCGAAGGCTGCGGTGCTGATCGTGCCGATCTTCGCCATCTCCGCATCGATATGTGGTGCTGTCGTCGTACTTCGTATCTCCTCGGCTCTTTTTACCCATGCGCGAACACGAGCTCGGATCGCCACGACGCTTTTCGTGCCAGGTGAGACGAGGTACGTCTTGATCAGTATGGCGTCGGTCTGGCGCTGCCTCATCGCCACGTTGAGTAGTAGCTTCATGACAATGGGGAACATGCGCTGAATATCTTTCAGTTCCATCTCCTCCAGGTCGAGCGACTGCAGGTCCACCAGCTTGGACTTCGACCCACTCTGTTGGTTTCCACGGCCGGTGGGCTGGCGGCGTCGGGACTTGTGAGCAGGCTGTGCCGCTTCTGCCGCGGCTGCGCCTGCGGGCTCTCCAGCGTTGGGCAGTGAGCTCATCCACGACATGAGGGCGAGGTTCGGGGAGGTGTTCTGTCGCAATGTGAGCTTGCAGCTCGTCAAGGGTAGCGAAGGTGAGCTCGCAGACGTCACTTGGGCAAAACAGCTGCGGAGGGTCGTTCACCTCGAAGTTGTAAACAGAGCGGTGTTTTTAGCATCGCCCAGAACGATAAGCAGCAGCAAGATGATTGATCGCTGTCTGTCGGCTCGCAAAGGTCGATCGGCAGTTAGGGCATTGGTTCGTAATCGTGAATCTCGTATGTTCGCATATTCGGCCGTGCTCGCCCCCCTCCCCACTCATCGTTTGGTGTACTCGGAGCGCTTGTTTTGTTTCGGTCGTGAACAGGCATAACGCTCCATCCGCACATAGAAGGCCACACGTATGGGGGCTACTCATCTGGAGCACTGCGGGGCGGTGGGACGGGCTGTGCAATCCACCACTTTCGTCACGTGCAATCGTTAGCTTGATAAACACGTCTCGACCAGGTGTCGGTCGAAAAATGTCGAGCAGATCGTCGCCAATGGCGTCTAGGCATGCTCGTCCGTCTGCAAATACATTCAGCAACTTCATGTCATCAAATAAACTGCTTGCGCCAAGGATTGGTCATATGTGTGGGGCCGATACCATCTGGGGAGCCACGAGCGTTGTATGTAGAGGCTGTGTGCACAAGGGGCCCAGGGGAAGTCCAACGTCGTCGTGGACTCGCAGAGTAGTTTGCCAAAAACACAGGCTCGTAGTTGAGCGTGATGGTCAGGTTCGCGCGCAACTCGTTGCCATCGCTTGATGCGCACGATCTGTATGTCCAGGGAAGGCGGTACCATCTTCAATGTTTCCCATACAGCATGAGATGAGATATGGCGGACAACTTCGGTGGTGCCAGAGGTGGCGTCGTCGTCGGCGGACTGTTTGATACGTGCGGTACCTTGAAGTAGGGCTCGAGCGTAACGAGCTACACAGGCGTCTACCTGATCGAGTTGTGCTTTTGTCAGTACACGTGCTTCGAGTCCAGAGGTAGCGGCCGATAATACCTGACTTCTGAAAACCATTTTGCGACGTCTCAGATATCGGCAATTCTTCCAGAAACGTCCCATACTCCGCCATCCGCGAGCCGCTGCGACACACCGTTCCTTAACCTCGGCGTGGTTGCGACCGTCAGCCTGCATGGTGGAGCCTAAGAACAGGGTCGAGAAATGTACTTCGCCGTCAACTGGTATCTTGCGATAATGCAGGGCGCGCGCGCATCTGTGAGCGCCCGTGCCGACGAACGTCGGTAGAAGAGCCTTTTCCCCCGCATTCTGCTGCAGTCCGATGGTGCGCAGCTTGTCGTTCAGTATCTGGTCGGACTGTTGAACTTTGTAGGCCGCCATCTGCGCATCGTGACACATGTGGGTATTGGCGAGGTCGTCGGCGTACATGCGAACGCTGAGGTCGACGTTGGCGCCAGTGAACTCGCACCCCGCAACCATCGATGTACTGGTGTCGGTAGTAAGTGCATCATTCCATTCGGGAATGGGCTGCATGAAGGCCACGCGGAACTTGATCGCAGCGTCGGCATCTCCCATGAAGCAACCTACGGTATTCTGGTATCCATGAGTGTCAATCCCGTCGCTAATCACACATGCTGCTCGACGATGCCTGCCTTTCATGATCGTACAGTCGCCAGGGGGATATATCTTGCCCACGGCGTCGTCGAGGTGGGAATGATTCACTGAAGCGAAAGCGTTCGTCATGTCGTGCTTCGTGGTGATGTGGCTTCGTTGCTGCTTGGTAAGGCGCCACTGCAGTGCTAATCCGACTGTAATCGCTGCTGAGCGTCATCGTGCACGCGCGTAGCCGTGCTCAGTACCATGCAATGGTGTGGATGTGAGTGGCTGTCTTGAAGCAACCCATGTCTTTCCGAACGTGCATAATCCATGTAGTAATCGAGTGCCTCGAGTACGTGGTTTATTGTTCATCTTGCTTACTTGATAAGTCTGAGAGGGGTTCCACCAAGCATTGAGCCGTTGGTGTTGACGAACCGCAGCAAGTTGGGTGAGAATCGCATCGCCGAGGAGGGGGGGCAGGGAAGATCATCGCGTGGTCGTACTCACGGCTGCCGTCTTCTTTACGTTCATCACTTCTATCGACGAGCAAAAGAGACCAGATCTCTGCGGGTAGCAACCATTCGGGAGCAGCTCGTCGGCGTTTGCAATGCTTCCGTATCTGGCGTTTGATCGCATCGAAGTCGCACTGGGCGTGTCTCCACTGATGTGCAGAAGGGCAGAAACGCTCGTCGTTCGACGCAGCGGTGTCGATGAAGTGATCGATATCAATCGGTGCCGCCTCCATTCCTCCTTCCGCGCCAGGAAGTGCCATATCTTCAGTCCATGTTTTAACTGAGGGGCGAGCGTCGGGGAGATCGAAGTAGCAACGTTTGCCAGGGCCCTTTCCATTGCCTGCAAGGCGTCGACGAGCTCGCCAAACCTCTGCTTCCAGCCCTGCCTCATCAGCTTGTTGTAGTTCGCGAAAGTGCTGTTCATCTCGGAGGTCACGTAATCGACGCCAAAGTTTTTTGCAGGCAGCGCTGCAACGGTGAAGAGCGAGCGTGTCCTCTAGGTCGTCTGTTAAAGTCTGCCGAGCATGTGTGCGTGCGTGTAGGGCTTGACGACGTTGCTCTGCTAGCTGCTGGTACTCTAGCTCGATCGTGGACTTCCTTGCATCAAAATATTCCAGAGCTCGTGTGCGTATCTTAGATACCAATAATTGCCATCCAGATTCCATCGTGCGTCTTTCAGCCCAGTCTGCCATATTACGGTAGCCGTTCTCATTGAGGTAGTTAGACAGGTCAGACTCAATGTCGTCGCGTAGCTGCTTCGCCCATTCATAGAATCGTTCATCTTTCCAGGCCAAGAATATGCGTGTGTAGTCCCACTGCGGCGTTGTCTGTGGTTTGTCGTAAGTTAGGGTGCAGTCCACGTCGATGTACAGCACCATGTGATCCAGTAGTCGTTGAGACGGAAATGCTCGGAGTCGTTTGGTCAGGCGGTAAGCAATGTTATGGCAACGTACTCGCGGTAGATAGCGCATCGGCATCACCAGGTAATCGATATAGCTCGAGTGCCCTCGTAGGCCGTGATAAGTAGGGCCGCACGGGTAGTGCGTGTTCGACGCGCATAGGCCGTAGTCCTTCAGAAACGTGTGGAAAGCTTCGCCCGCGTAGTGCTGCTGACCGTATGCATGGACACCTACGGTGGCGTCGTCGTCCTCTGCCGAGTGGGTGCGCGCGAGGCTGTCGTTCAGGTCGGTGCCGATGAACACGCAAGTACGGTTCGGCAAGTTCGAGACGATGTCATGCAGATAGCTGAGCATTTTGTCGATGATGATTTCATTCTTGGAGGCAGTGGCGATGCGCTGCGATCTCGGAGGGAAGTATGCTGTGATGAAAGTGAAGTCGAACAGCGCGCTCTTCACGCGCGTAGCGCCTACACGGCCGCGGAGAGCGGGTGGAGGCTGCCAGATCTTGACTATGTGTGTCTTCCGAAACCATCGTCTGCTCAGCCAGATCTCAGTGCCGCATGATTTGTTGCCTGTCGTGTTCTTATTACTGCGATGCCATCCAAGTTTCAGCATGAGAAACTCCGCTGTCGAGTGCGTCTCGTAGGAGGACGTGGTCTTGGTCTGCGTTCCAGAGAGGAGGACGGCATCTATGTGTTCGAGCTCCTTAGAAATCTCCAGGCGTTTGTCGTAATCTTGCAGAGACATCGGATTCCAAGAAATGAGACGCATGTAGACTGTCAGTGTGTGCCATAGAAGCCCGACTTTCAAGACAGTGGGCATATCGTCCACGCTCTGGCGATCTCCGAACAACTCGAGCCAGAGCTGTAGATAGATATATAGCTAGATAGATAGATATATAGATAGATAGATAGACAAATAAAAAAAAACTAAAGATAAAGATAAAGATAAAGATAAAGATAAAGGTAAAGATAGAGATAAAGATATATATATATATGTGTGGATAGAGAGATGTATACATATATAGATATACGAATAGAGAGAGCTTGGCATATGTATATATATATGTGTGCACATATGGATAGACGGGGGTAGATAGAGCTGTACCAATACAACGAGTACCTATCTACAAAGAAAACTGATCCGGCTAGATCTTGTTCCTGCTGGGGGGCCGCTGGATCCCGAGCGCGCCTGGAGGGCCCAAGACGGCTCTTGATGGCGTCCAAAGGGCCGCAAGCTGGGCCAATACGGCTTCAAGACGCCCACGATGGCCCGAAGACAATCCTAGAGGCCCCCTTTTCGCCCCAAGACACCCCAAGAGGCCTCCCAAGGGAGCCCCAAGAGGCCAAAATCGCCAAATTGCTTTCGTAAAACGTCCATATCCAGCATCAACAACTTCTCGCCTTCCCGACTCTCCAAGACGGCCCAAGACGCCCCCCAGATCGCCCCAAGACAGCCCAAGAGGTACTCAAAAGGCCCCCACGATGACCCAGAGGGCCCCAATACGGCCCAAGAGGCGCCCAAGACGGCCCAAAACGGCTCCCCAGAGGCACCAAGGACCCCCACAGAGATCCCCAACAGGCCCCAGCTCCCCAGGAGGCCGGAAAACGGCCCCAAGAGACGCCAAAACAGCCCCCAAGAGGGATCAACGCTGCTTCCGAAAAGCACACTGCAAGCCTCTTGGGCCCCCTGGGTTAGTACGGCGACGGTCAGAGAATCCATACATGTATAAAATAAATATATGGATCGATAGATATATACATAGATAGATAGATAGATAGATAGATATATAGATAGACAGACAGATAGACAGACAGACAGACAGACAGACAGACAGACAGACAGACAGATGGATATTTATATATACATATATATACATATGCACATATACACAGACATGCCGACCTACATACATAAATGTCGCGGAACTCCAGCGAGGCCAACGACTGTCCAGGGAGAAGATCGGTGTGACCCTCTAAAGGACCCACCCTGCAGGTTCAGTTAACAGCGCATCGTTGAGTGGTGCTGCAGCCTCCCCTGAGCACAGGCCCCCCTGAAGCAGCAGCCAGACAAGTCGGGTTTGCACCCTCATGCCTTGCTGGACTCTAAGCACGTTTCGGCACTGGCACAGCCGCCGCCACCCCCTCGTCAGGGCCACCTATTCGGGCGACGCCGACGTTATAAATACATCCACATGAGTATCTCACCTTATCTGTATATATCCACATATATACACACACATACATACATGTACATATGTACGCACTGATGGAGAGAGAGAGAGAGAGAGAGCGAGAGAGAGCGAGAGAGAAAACATAAAACAAGAGCGAGGCGAGTCGAGAGAGGAAAAAAACAAAAATACACAACAGCAAAACAACTATACACACATAGTACATGACTGACCTCGAAACTGAAGCAAATGTAACAGATATGCCGTCCAGAGGGCCCTGGTAAACGGAGGGGTGGGGAGGAGGAAGAGGAGAGGGGAAGTAGGAGGAGGAGGAGCAGGAGGAGGAGCAAAACGAGGGAAAGGGGAGACAGGCAGAGAGGGAGGGGCGGAGGGGGAAGAAGAAGAGCCAGAACGCTGACACCGAGACAGACCTCGGCGCCAGAAGCCCTGCGGGCCCCTGCCACACCAACCCCCCGCGGAGGGCAGGCCTGTTGTCCACGCAAGCCACCAGCTGCGGCACGTCGCGCCACGGCGCCACGCACCAGGCCTCGACGCGGGCTGGCGCGGCCCAAGGATGGGCAGGGGGCAGAAACAAGGGAAAGGCGACACCACCACCACCACCACCACCAGCGCGAAGCGCCAGGGAGGGTCCTCCTGGTGGTGTGGCCATACCCCCTCGCTCGAGACGTCCCCTAATCCCAAGCTTGGGGAGCAATCGTGGACCCCGTCGCTGGACATGGCCCCCCTGGGTGGTGGTAGTGGTGGGGGTGATGATGGTGGCATCGCCTCTCCTTCCTCCGAAGGGGGAGGTGGATCGAGGGTCGAGCCCAGGATCGAGGACGAACAAGGATCGCGGCTACTGTCCGAAGCGGGACCAAGGCCACTATCGGGGACCAGTGCGGCCCAAGATGAGTCAATCGGATCGAATCGCACTGTGCGTCGGACCAGGCTGCCTCGGCACGCAGCCGAAGCCGAACTGGAATGAGTGTCGCAGCTGGCTGCATCTGCATGGAACCGGAACCGAATCGAACCGTCCGCGCCAGGATGCACAGCAGCGCCATGCGAGCACTGGGCCGCGTCTAGGGGAACATAACGGCACCTACTACCCAGACATCCCCCGGGGCACGTCCTGACCAGAATTACGTGGCGCATCCAGCCGCGGCGACGAGGGCCTCCTGGGAGCCCAAAAAAGCGAAAACGAGGCAAGTGTGGTGGAGCTGGAATTCTGGCATCGAGCCAGATCGGACCCGCCGGACGGCGGCGGAGGCGGCGATGGCCCGCCCGCGCGCGCGCGCGGAGAGAGAGACTCGCGCGCCTCCAGGCGGGCCCCGAGGTCCACACGGCGGCGCAGCTGCTGCGAGGCCACGCGCGAGGGGCCCTCCTTGGCCGCGGGCGCCGCCTGCGGCGTCGGCGACGGCGACGACGACGCCGGCAGACAGACGGACAGACTCCGCCTCCTCCTCCTCCTCCTCCTCCTCCTCCTCCTCCTCCTCCTCCTCCTCCTCCTCCTCCTGTTTCAGCAGTTTCACCAACAACACGGATCCCGCAGTGCAAGACCCGCGGCAAAAAGGAAGATAGGGTCGAGGGCAGTGCGCTGCACCAGGCCAGCGCCGAGGACCTTACCTCCCGCGCTGGAGCAAAATACTCCGACCGAACACTGCCCTCGAGCTGGGGTCCTTGCCTGCGAGGAGCAATGCGAGGGACTTCTCAGCCCCCGCATTGCGGAGGTGCTGATTGCACCTGTCTTTCAAGTAACGTGAGCGGACAACCCCGAACGCCGCGCTTCTTCGACCCCACACCACCGCCCCCGAAGGTCCAGAGCCCATCCAGAGAACGTGTGACGGGTGCGCCGTCGCAGCAATTGCGGGGATGCCAGGGCAGGGGATGGCCGCCAGTGCACCTCTGGACCTGCCCCTGCCTCCACAACACTCACAGACAAAACTCTGACCTTCTCTACAGATCGTGTGTCCGTTGGGGTTGGCGACTAATTTGAGCTGAAGGGTATCACGGGGGGCCTTCAGAGCCTTGCCACTGCCCTTGCAGCGCTCGACATCCTTGAGGCCCCCCCGAGACAGCTCTCCCAACATCAACCCAAGAAACTGACCTACCTGCTTAATTCCTTCCATCCTGAAGCTCTGCCAGCTGCGGAGCAGACCGGCCTGCTCTTGCAGTAGGGTCCCTTGATTCGCAAGACGATCGGCCTCCTGGTTGCCTTTCCGCGCGTAGAATGGGTACCCATGGGCAGACGCCTGGCTCCAGGACAGATGAGCCTTGATCTAAAAAGCTGGATCTGGCTCCAGCCAATATCTCGAGCTTTGGCCAAGACTTTCTCCCAAACCTCAGCAAGCGCCAAACGCGACACATCCTGGTCTGGGCCAAAGCTCCAAATGTCAATCAGCACCTTACAATCCGTCCAAACTTCAAGAGGCCCACCGTCCGCATTGAGCAGGGCCATGTACAGCGCCCAAAGCTCTCCCCCGAGACAAGTCTGCAGGGGGTGCGGAAGGGGGCCGTACATGCAACCTAGGATATGGCCAGTCGGAGTCACTGAAGCCGCGGACCAACCAGCAAGAGAGCACCACGGTAGAGTTGGGTCAAGAGCCGAGCCGTCCAAGCAGATCACGTCGACCAACTGGCCAGACCTCGGGAAAACATGCCACCTCCACGGCTCCTGCACCAGGGGCCCTGGAGAAAACCTAATAGGGGACGCCATGAGGCCTCTAGTGTAGAACAGGCGCCACTCAGCCGAAACCGCACGGGCACCAGCTCGGACCAAACGATCGAACCCCATATTCTGCCTAAACCCGTGCGTGGCAGGGCAAAGGTAAAACCTATGCTGCTTAGAGCCCCACGGGTGCCCGCACAGCTTACACTCTGTCGAGATCGAACGGCGGTCCAGGAAGAGGCGATTCCCAAGTGAATCGTTAGGAAATCCAAAGCGTGGGCGAGGTTCCTGGACGTCGGGGGCGCGGCGTTGAATAAATCGCGAGGAAGTCCCGCGCGAGAGCGCGAGTCCTGTAAGAAATGCGATGCGAGGAATTCCCGCGCGAGAGCGCGATTGTAAACTGTGCTATGATAACTATGAAGATGTATCAGGCCGGAGTCGCTGTTGTTGTAAACCTGGGTCCCACAACACAGCGCGGTGACCCTGGACTGCCCCTTGTAAGAAACAAGGTGCGAGCCCCAGGAGGAGCTATTTAATCGAAAAGCACAGGTCATCGAAGGGGAGATCAGCAATAAGTATTGCTTAAACTGAAAACTCAAAAACCATTTCAAGACTGTTCGCTCCTATCTGCTCGCGTGCAATTTAACGCGTATATCCCAAACCCTCGGTACCCGCACTCACATTTAACAAACGGTGCAGCAGCTGTCACAGGAACGCTTTCAAAAAACAGCCTCAAGATGGCAGCCAGCGCTCACTCTAAAAAGAACAGCCCTGAGGCCCCCAGCACGCCCCCCAAGTCAAAGCATCGAGCACCAGCAAAGCAGCGAGGTGATATACCACTCCAGGGTAACAGGAAGGAGCGATATTCCACGGAAGTGCTTAGCGATGTCTCTGGCGACGGGTTTCTTAGCAAAAAAACGCAATGACAATAGAATTCTAGGCCGCCACGGAACCTCCCCCAGAACATAATCCGCCGCCCCCTTGGGGTCACGGCGTGTGAGATGCTTCTCCCTCCCCAAACCCCTCCCCTGGGAGCCCGGTCCGGCCGGTTTGGAGGGGGGGGGGGGGCAAAGGTATCGACCGGACCCGTGGAGCTTCAGGGGGCCCCAAAACGGGCCAAGAGGGCCCCAAAAAGTCCCCAGGACGGTCCAGGAGGGCTACGAATCGCCGCAAGATCGCTCCAAGACGCCCAAGATCGCCTCCAGACAGTCCCAGAGGCTCCCAAGACGCCCCAAGAAGCCACCAAGAGGCGTCCCAACAGGTCCTCTAGAAGCAAAAATCGTCCCATGTCCCGAAGGATAACGTACACTATTAGCACATTCGCCTCTTGGGCTTTCACGAGGCCCACAACGGCCCAAGAAGCCTTTAAGATCGACCCCAGATAGCCCAAGAGGCCCCCAAGAAGGCTCCAAGACGGCCCAAGAGGGCCCCAAGACGGCCCCAGAAGCTTCCAAAACGACCGGACCTTGACTCACTGTGAAAGCCTGGAACCAAAATGGATATGCTTTGCAGGAAGAGGGAGGAAGAGGAGGGAGGAGGAAGGAGGACGAGGACGATAAGCAGCAGCAGCTGGACTGGAAGGAGCGCGAATAGCAGGATGAACAAGGATGAACAAGGATTCGGATCATGAAGAGTGGCCCGCGCTGGGGCGAGAGCGCCATGTTGAACATCGGGATCAAAGCGTCAATCAAAAAATGAAACCCGCGTTGCAGCGGGAGCACCACTCAACAAAAACCAACAACCAAAAAAACTAAAACAATCGGATTACAAAAACAACTACGTTTGATTGATTGTGAAAAAACGCTGGCACGGCCGGCCATATTGCAGACGGAATCAGGGGAGAGAGGAGAGTAGCATTCGGAAGTGAGGGGGCGAGATCGATATGGAACGGAGAGCCCCTCTACCGGGAAATCGGTTTCGGTTTCGTGTTCGTGCGTGCCGTGCGTGCGGGCGAGGCGAAGCTGCGTGGGCGGGCAAGAAGAAAGTCTCCTCCGGCTGAGGCGCGGCCGGACCAAATGATTCCTTTCCGGGGGCCGGTGGCCCGCGGTGTCCCGCCAGTGTCCCGCCTCCGGTTGAGGCGCGGCCGGACCAAATGATTCCTTTCCGGGGGCCGGTGGCCCGCGGTGTCCCGCCCGTGTCCCGCTGGAGTCCCGTCGGTGTCCCGATGATGATGGTGATGATAATGATGATAATGATGTCGATGATGTTCATGATGATGATGATGATGATGATGATGATGATGATGATGATGATGATGATGATGACGATGGTGATGGTGATGATGATGATGATGATGATGATGGTGTCCGGATGATGATGATGATGATGATGATGATGATGATGATGATGATGATGATGATGACAATGTTGATGATAATGCTGATGGCGGTGATGATGGCCATGGTGGTGATAATGATGGTGTCCCGGGGATGATAATGTTGGCGATGCTGATGTTGCTGATGAGGATTAAACTAATATCCCAACGACGAAGATGATGATGCTGATGATCCTGATGATGTTGGCGATGATGAAATGATGAAATGATGATGATGATGATGATACTGGTGACGATGATGAAGATGATGATGGTGTCCCGATGATGATGGTGATGGTGAGGTTGATGATGATGCTGTTGATGATGAAAAGGGTGATGATGATGGTGTCACGATGATGATGATGATGACGATGATGGTGTCCCACTGATGATGATGTTGGCGATGAGGATGATGATGAAGTGATGATGATGAGTTTGATAATGGTCGCCCAATGATGAAGATGTTGATGTTGATGATGATGATGATGCCACGATGATGATGGTGTTGATGATGATGGTGACGATGATGGTGGTGTCCCGATGATGATGATGATGATAATGATGTTGCTGATGATGATGATGGTGACTCGATGATGATGAGGATGATGTTGATGATGTTGTTCATGAGGATGATGATGATGATGTTGAGATGATGATGCTGGTGATAGTGGCGTTCCGATGATGATGATGATGATGATGATGATGATGATGATGATGATGGTGTCCCGTTGATGATGATGTTGATGGTGATGATGGTGGCGATGATGGTGTCCCGATGATGGTGATGATGATGATGGTGATGATGATGATGATGGTGAAGTGATGATGTTGATGGTGTCCTGATGATGATGATTATGATGATGATGACGTTGATGACGACGATGTTGATGATGATGGTGATGACGTGGATTGTGAGATCGATTGTGAAATCGAGAGTGAGATCGGTTGCGAAATCGATAGTCGGATCGATTGTGAGATCGATCGAATGAAATAGATCGTGTGAAATCGATCAAGTGAGATCGATCGAGCGAGACCGGCAGTGAGATCGATAGTGAGATCGATAGTGGGACCGATCGAGTGAGACGTTGGTTCCTCCCCCCCGAACCTCCTTATCACCCGAAGGGTGGTCGTATAGGTATGTATATGATATGTGTATATATATATATATATATATATATGCAAGGGGCAACGGCTAGATCCGGACGCCAGACCAAGCATCGGCGCCCGAAATGCAACCCGGCCCAAGGATCCGCTGCAAGCGTGTAGCGAATGCGGCGAATTCCCCCTCATCACCACACCATCATCGTCACCACTATCACCAACATCACCATCAGAAGCAGCATCGCCATCATCGTCGCCTTCACTGTCATCATCACCACCACCATTACCACAGTCATTCTCATCAGCATCGCCATTATCGTCATCAAGATCAGCAGCACCATCAGCATCATCATCGTCATTAGCATCACGGTCATCACCGTCACCATCACCATATTCATCATCATCGTCATCGTCACCATCATCATAATCACCATCACCAGCATCACCATCATCATTATCATCATCATCGTTTCGGTTCCTCCGGGCCTGTATTGCCTGGAACAGGTCGCCGCCGTGCACTGCGAGGTTCATGATGGTGTTGTACACGTGCGTGGCAGTTTCCCCGCCTATGCCCACGTAGACGCCGCCTGTCCTTCGACACCCACGCGACCAAAAATCATCCTCATGCAACGCCTTCCCCTCGAACGCCAGGTGTCCCTCGTACGCTGGCGACATCGGCGACGGGCAGTCTGTGGGCCTCTTCAGCTTGTATGTGGCGTTCAACTTCGGCCCCACCCGTGGCGACTCCTACTTGCGGCACTGGGCGGCCCACTTCAGGCGGCGGCTCCCACGGAAGCGGCTCCCACGACGGCTGCTCCCACGGCGGCGGCTCCCCATGCGGCGGCTCTCACGGAAGCGGCTACCAAGGAGGCGGCCCCCACGGCGGCGGTTCCCAAGCCGGCGGCTCTCTCGGAGGCGGCGCCCACGGCGGCGGTTCCCACACAGGCGTTCCCACCACGGCGGTTCCCACGGCGGCCCCCTGGGCGGCGGCTCCCACGGCGGCGGTTCCCACGCCGGCGGTTCCCTCGGAGGCGGTTCCCACGGCGGCGGCTCCCACGCAGGCGGTCCCCGCCAGGGCGGTTCCCACGGCGGCGCCTCCCACGGCGGCGGCTCCAACGGAGGCGGTTCCCACGGCTGCGGTTCCTACGTAGGCGGCTCCTTCGCGCGGCGGCCCCCACGCAGGCGGCTCCTACGCACCGAGGGGCGGCTACTACTGCGGCAGTTACCGCGCGTCGGATCCTACGCCGCTGTGGCTCCCACGCGCGGCGAATCCGACGCTGGCGAAGCGCAGCGAGACCATGGACCCACAGAACGACGACCAGAAGGCGCTCGACCAAGCGGAGAGAACGGCGGTTTCCTCAGGCTGTGGTGCCCTCGCGGCGGTCCCACCCGTTGGGCGATGGCGTCACTGGGCCATCATCGCTTCGGTTCCTCCGGGCCTGTAGTGTCTGGGAGGTCGCCCCTGTCTCCCTCGCAGGTTGCGCGACAGGCGGCGGGATGCAGCAACACTCGCCGCAGCGCACTGCGAGGTCCATGCTGGTGCTGCACACCAGCGTGGTCGGTTCCCTGCATGTGCCCACGTAGACGTTGATTGAACTTCGACACCCACGCGACCATACATCAGAATCCTCCTCTTCATCCTCCGCTTCTTATTATTAGTATGTTGATCCTCATGTGTATGACCATTATTGGTAGTATAAATATTAGTAAAATTATTCTTATAGCTTACTAGTACGGCTTATTACTATTACGAGTATCAATAGTAATCGTAGTCTTACTGTTATTCTGAGACTCATTAGTGTTCGTATTCGTTTTGTTATAACCCGTTTACTGTGAGAATGATTCGTGTTCGTCTGATTTTTATGACTCGTATATTTATTGTGATCAGTATTATTCGTCGTGGTATTATTGTACTTAACGATCCTCTAAGTATTCTTCGTAGTAGCATTCTCAATTGGTTTCTCATTATTATGGTCTAGTATGTTCTCCTTCTCTGTATTACTAGTTCTGGCATTGGTATTGATTTTATTAATATTGTAATCCGTATCAGTACTATTAGTATCCCTAATAGATGTGTATAACTTTGCTTCTTCTCCTTAGTGATAATATTCGTAGTATTACTCTTGTTATATTTAGTAGTATTACTAGACTTCTTCTTCGTATGTCTATGGCTTGTATTATTGGTGTTAGATGTCTTACCACTGAAATGTTACTCGCTATTGTTTAATATTCGTATTAATCTCAGAATGTTACTCGTTATTGTTTAGTATTAGTATTATTGTTATTCGCAGTGTCATTACAAATAGAAATGTTACGACTAGCAGGAGTCTTATTGTTTGCTCTTCCTCCTCCTTCTCCTCCTCCCACTCGTCGGAGTCGTGGGCCAGCCCTCCTCCGGGAAGAGGTTGGGCAATTATAGCTATCATGTTTGATTGGCCATAGGCCGTGCAGTGGAGGGTATGGACGCGAGTGTTGCAAAGCATAGGCGTGGTAGTAGGCGCATCTGAATAGGTGTTGCATCCATGGGAGTACTGGGGATTGGCACGTGGCAGCGAATTGTGCTTCACAGTCGCGAGGCGGCCCTCCTCCCGGAAGAGGCCAGGCAGTTGTAAACCATCCTGCTTCACAGCCGTGGGGGGGACCTTACTCGTGCATTCCAGGTTACATCCCACTTGAATTAGCATTGCATGTCATACTATTTGCACCACGCAGGATAGCACGATTTATGTTGCAGATGATTCAGTGCCTTCTGATGTTTGAGTTGGAATTGGACTTGAACACAGCATGCTACCATTGTTAAAGCAAGAAGCGGTTGAAGAAGGGGCGGGTACCGCCACGGTTGCGTGCCTCCATCGGATAGGGTATCGCGTATCGAGTGAATGATCATCCAGAGCGATCGTGCGCATAGCGCTCGTACAGCGTAGGTACACCACTGCTGCGAGGCTTCTTGGTTGGTTAGAGCATGCAGACGGTGTTGAAAATGTCGGGGGGATTACGTCATGAGGCTGCACTTTACAAAATGGGGTCCCCCCTGCTCAAATGGGGGGGGGCAACTTTGTTAACATCTAGCGTGGCCGAAAACGGTCCCCCAGCGTTGCGTTAGAGTAGGTTATCGAAGGGGGGCAACTTTGTTAACATCTGGCTTGGTAGGTTATCGAGAGGGGGGCAACTTTGTCAACATCTGGCTTGGCCGAAAACAGTCCCCCAGCGTTGCGTTTGAGTAGGTGAGCTCCGAAACAGTTATCCCACGAAGCGGGATAAAGCATGTGCAGCCTCATTTAGGAATGAGAGCGTCGCGATGGGGGTACGGGAGTTCTTGTGAAGAGTGTTCCGTAGCTGCTCGGTTCCCTCCTCCTCCCCTTCGCCCTTTCATGAAGCTCCTCTTCCTGCCAGCCCTCTCTTCAACTCGGTCAGCCGTGCCAATCCTCCTATTCCTCCTCCTCCTCCTTCTGGCCCCGTCCCTCAGTCACGTCGTGGAGGAGTAGTCAGGAAGGTTCACGCTTTGACATGTTGATAGCTCGCAGACCATAGTAGGCCGTAACAGGCCTGGGGCTTGTGCAGTAGAACGCTGGGCCATAGGTGGCCGTATCAAGCACGGGGGTGGGGGCTTAGCGGCCACCGTACAAAGGGCCAGCGTGTAGGCCATGGGTGGCCATAGGCCGTGCAGTGGAGGGTATGGACGCGAGTGTTGCAAAGCATAGGCGTGGTAGCAGGCGCATCTTCATAGGTGTTGCATCCATTGGAGTACGGGG